>BHFT01077577.1:0-12045 GCA_004320025.1 Laticauda laticaudata
CTGCAGCGGATGTGAGTTGAGGGGATGTCCAGAGGATGCCGAGAGGATACAGCAGACGTGTAATGGATGACAACGGATATAGAACGTTTGTTGTCCCTATGTGTCGCGGATGTACATCGTACGCGGTGGAAAGTTCATCCGCTCAAAAAGTTTGTGCAGCTCAAAACTTTTTGAGCAGATGAAATAGCAATAGACGGATGTTTGACGGATAGAGCGTATGAAACACGTACGCAGTGAGTACACAACGGATGCATCATGTTTTCAAACGGATGGCAAGCTTTTTTGACCGTTTTACATCCTCTTTGCATCCGTTGGTGCAGTGGAACATGGGCTTTAGCCATGAGGAGAAATCCCTGAGGAGGGGTCCCAAGGAGCAGAATGGAAAATTCCACAGACTGGCTGTCTCCAGAGAAGATAAGAGCAGCAGGGGATATCAGATTACAGATAAGCAGAAAGCCCAACAACAGACACCATGCTTCATTTGTGGACAAACAACTTATTTGAAGAAAGACTGTTTGCAAAGGGACTGTTTGCAAGACAGAAGAAGCAGTTTGCAAGAAAGACAGTTAACTGACAGGCTGCTGTTGCAAAAGTCAGATATTGCAGGAGAGATCAGTGGCTAATAGACAGTGGTGCTAGCCAAACAATTATTAATAATGTTAAATTGTTTTACAGGATAGATACAGCTGCTGGAGACATAGTAGACTTGACAAATGGCAAGAAGGCTAAAGTCATTGGAAAAGGCAGTGTTCAAATTCCATATTTAGAAACAAGGTTTAATAATATTTTATGTGTGCCAGAAATGGAACATAATTTGCTGAGTGTCTCTTGTTTAGACAAGGAAGGAGACCATATTTGTAAATGCACAGTGTCTTATAAAGAAAAATGGAATTGTACGTGCAAAAGGCATAAAGCATGATAACCTTTATATGTTCCAGGGCAAAAAAGTTCAATGTGCACAAACATTTGGCAATGTTGCAAAACATGATTCATGTGGTCATCTTTTGCACAGGAAACTTAATCATGCCAACTTTAAAGTTGTTCAAGAGAGAGAGCAGTTTGCAGAAGGATTGCATTTAAAGGAATGTAACGTACCGTATATACTCGCAT
The DNA here is from genome assembly GCA_004320025.1 of Laticauda laticaudata. Taxonomy (NCBI): domain Eukaryota; kingdom Metazoa; phylum Chordata; class Lepidosauria; order Squamata; family Elapidae; genus Laticauda; species Laticauda laticaudata. The sequence continues at coordinate 1,111 of BHFT01077577.1, forward strand.
ATAAGCCGACTCAAGTAAAACGCGCGCGAAAATCGGCCATTTTTCTCCCTGGATGGACGATGAGCCGCAACTTTTGCCCCGCCGCCTTTTCCCTCTGGGCTTCACTTCTGCTGTTCAGGGAAGTCGCGCCCAAAGCCCTGTCCTCCCAGAATCTTTCTGATGGTGAGCCTTGACGGTGAGATCAGAGGTTGAACACCATGGTATTTGGGGGTCGACTTATATGTGAGTTTTTGCAAAATTCCTCATTTTGGGGCAGTTTTTTAAGGGTCGGCTTATATGCGAGATCGGCTTATATGCGAGTATATATGGTATATTTGGTTTGTGCAGTATGCAAAACATCAAAGTCCAAGGCATTCCCAGTAAGCAAGAGCAGCATGAGGCAGACAACAAGAGCTCTAGAGCTGGTACATTCAGATTTGGTGGAGCATTTTTGCATTTAGTCTTTGCATTTCTTCCCTGTAACCAATGGCTTTTTCTTTCCTTCTCTCTTTTGCAGTTTGTACTATTATATCCATCTGGCCAATTTTGTTTGTTTCTTGTATGCAATATGTGACAATTGGGCTATTTTAGTGACTGTATGTAATATGTTTTGGTCTACTTTAATGACAGTTGGCCCGTATCTCATTTAATTGTTTTTCTGGGATGTTGAACACTTCAAATCTGTTCTTAACTTTAACTGCATATGCCAGGGAATCTTCTTTGACATTAAATTTCTGACTTTTGGATATATGTTTGACATTGCAATATCTGAAACTTAACTTGGCAGCTAACAGTTCATGATCTGAACCACAATCAGCATTACAGAATGTTTTCACAGTGAACATGGAACTTTTCCACCTCTTGTGGCATAATATGTAGTCAGTTTGGTTTTGATGTTCTACCCTTTGGTGAAATCCAAGCGTATAGTCACCACTTCGGTTGTTCATTATGCTTAGCTGTTGTTCATGGGATAGCTGAATCAAATATTCTCCTGCCTCATTTCACATCAAATACATATTATTTCAATATCCCAATCAAGGAACTGCTAACAGTAAACAGTTAACAATAAACAATCCAACGAATGAACTACCAAGACCATTCCCAAAACTGACAGGGCAAGCCACTAGAATATATATTAAGAGGAAACTCCTATCTATCCCTACTAGCACTGATGATATTACCTAATTTGGTAATGAAACAATGCCAATGCCAATAATGAATGCAAGAAAACCACCAAGCTCAGAGAGCAGAGGGCCCCAGATATGAGTTCATCATTTATAAACATACTTTCTGAGAAAGATTACAAGGCCATGAGCCAACACTATATTATTTTCAATATGAAACAGAATTCTTGAAAGATACCTCATTAAAGCTGTATGGGCCTCTTCTCTCTTTCTCTGCATTGCCATAATACCATTCTTTTTCACTATCTCTTTTCATATCTGGTGCTGCTTCAATAACATTGCTCTTAAAAAGAAACGTAAGTTTTGATCACATAACTAGAAAATAGTTTTCAGTTTAAGAACCAATTTATATGTACAAATGTCACTGTATTGTTAGAAAATGTACACATAGTCGGACTCATCAATTTTTCAAGTTACTGAACCAAAGGATGAGAACTTAACTTTACAGGGAAGGGCAGATGAACTTTATATGATAGGTGTCTTAAATGACACAATTAATAATCAAACCCAAGCCTTAAAAAAATACATTAAATAACTTCCCAATTTTGAACAGGCTAACTTTCAAATTAATTCTAATGTGATAAATATTTTTGATTTTATAAGAACCTGCATTTATTTGTATTTATACAAAGCTTAAAAAAATTAAAATGACATACTTGGAATGGTACTGTTGCCCTGCTTATGTGAAGATGGGCCAGAGTAAGCAGATCCACAAGGATTCTGATACCATTTGAATCCATAAGCTCTTTAACATTTTTCTGTAATAAGAGTGTAAAGAATTTATAAGAAATCACATAATTTTAAAAATGATTTTTTTCTGGTCTAATTTTTATTGTAAGGCATGCTAATCTTAAAGAAGAAAATTCAAACTTAGAAATAAAGAGTTCTGTTGATAAAATTGGAGCTAGCTTTCATTTATTTCTAATCTTTCATTTTACATCATTTACTGATTTTATTAGTAATATTACATTTCAATAAATTATTGAATAAATGATGAATGATTGGTACTTGCTTTCACTGTTAACCAATACAGAGGTGGGCTTTAAAAAAATTAGCAACCGGTTCTCTGATTAGTTGCTGGGTTGCTGTGGCCATGGTGGGTGTGGTGTAGTCGGCCTCCTACGCCACCCTGGCCTGGGAGTGAAAAGGGGTTGGGAAGAGGCTGTTTTTGCCCTCCTCTGGCTCTGGAGACTTTCCTTGAGTCTGTTGTGGTTTGCCAGCAGCAGATGTGGATGGCTGAGGGCTCAGAGAGCGAAGACTCAAGATGAGGAGGCTGCGTGTGATGCAGGGATGGGGCCAGGACCATCCGGGAATGGAATGCTGCCTTTGGAGATTGTGGAGGCTGGCAGCAGCGATGAAGAGGTCCCTGAGGAACCCGTGCTCAGCGCACATATGTGCAAGGCTGCTTGAAGGAAAGAGCAGCTGCAGCAGTATGGGTGACTTAGGAGTAAGGCTGCAAGGTAATGGCCCCTCCCTGAGGAGATAAAAGCCAGTGAGAAACTGCAGTTCTTTGCAGAAGGCAAAGAAGTTTTACACTCAAGCCTGGTGGACAATAGGAATATCTGAGTTGGTGTTTGGAGACTCTTTGTGTTGAAATTATTGCTTAGTAACGTTATCTGTTGTTCTTGGCATCCTTACAAAACCTTGGCAAAGCTCTATCTTATTGGAGCTAATTGGTTTGAAGCAGCCTTTTACCTGGGAAGGAATGGGATTCCTAAAGAAACATTAAAAGGTTGTGCTGTTGCCTTTGTCTCGTGTTTGCTTCTTTAGAACCAGGCCTGGGTCAGAACAGAGCTTCCGGAGGGCAAAAACGTTTCCGGCCTCCCCGGGCTGTGCATGGCCCCTGTACTTACCCTCAATCCAAAATGCGCAATGTCTCCTGAGAGGGGTGAGGCAGGGTGGATGGGATTTACCCATTCGCTGAACTGGCCATAAAATTAACAACCTTTTCCCCCAAACTGGTGAGAACTGGTGAGAACTGGTAGCAGCCCACCCAAGTATATATCAGTGGTGGGATTCAAATAATTTAACAACTGGTTCTCTGCCCTAATGACCCGCCTCCCAGCCACTCTCCCTTTCCCCAGGCATTGGGTCTATATGCAACACTTCCAGAAATGAACTTTCCAGGTGCGAATGTCAACCCCACCAGAATAAATGATGGAGAAAGACCAGAAAAGCATTTTGCTCCCATCACCAAGGAAAGTAAGACATTGAGCTTATTAAAAATCAATATATTGTGTCATAACATTTCACACCTGAGGTGGCAGAGGCAATAAATCCCATTGACTTCTCAGAAGCAATTTACAATTAAAGCCCATTTACACCCCCAAAATAATAAATAAATAGCAGAAGGAAAAGGATTGACAATACTTCTGTGCAGGCAATTTTGAAAGAGGCTAAACTAAAGCTGGATTAACCCCTTCCTTCCTCCTTCCTTCTCATCTCTCCCCCCTCCTCCCTCATCTCTCCCCCTCCGCCATATAACAGCTGAAAATAGTCTGGAAAACAGCCCAAAATGGATGAAAAATGGCCCAAAATACAGCCCAAAACCAGCCATCTTCGGACCATTTTTTCAGGCTGTTCTTCACCAAAAAGGGGCCCAGAAAATAGCCAAAAATGGCTCTAAAACAGCCTGAAAAATGGCCTGGGCAGGCACCAGCAGTAGTAGGATTAGCTGGTTCATGCGCACTCACATTTTCAATTCTGCACTAGGCAAACCTGTTTTTACATTATGAGGAGTCCACCTCTGGTCCTACAGTCATTATCATTTGTGAACTTCACCACTGGCTTTTGACAAAGACAAAAACTAGCAGAAAGTCACAAGTCATGATTGTGTGATGTTGAGCTTAATGGCCTCAAGTGATTTTCTAACAACTGCAACTAGAAGTTCTGCTGATGTCAGCAAGGTCATATTATTTTTCTCTTCACAGCTATATCACTTAGCGATTAAGTTGCTGGTCCCAATTATGGTTGTTAACTGAGATCTATCTGTATTATCTTACATTTCTTATGACCCTAAACCTATTTGCATTTTATTTATCAAAAAATTATATTAAAGGAAAGGTAAAGGCTTCCTTTGTCCTGTTGAGCCTGACTCCAGGGGGTAGTGCTCATTATCATTTATTAGCTGAGGAAGCCAGCATTGTCTGAAAACACTTCTATGGTCATGCAACCAGGATTACTATTCATATACAGGTGCATTGAATGCTGTTATCTTTCCACCAAAGTGGTATTTATTTATCTGACTTGCATTTGCATGCTTTTGAACTGCTAGCTAACTCCCCTGTTAGCAGGAGCTGGAGCAAGTAATGAGATGTCACCCTGTTGTGAGGTGCTTGGATTTTGAACCAGGCCTATCAGCTATCCAGCTGACAAGCTCAGCATCACAAATAACACTGCTCAAGATGTAGCCAAAATAGTTTGGCTCAAATACTCTTTAAACAAAATATCAAACTGAAATTAATCTATCCACTATAATTCTATCATATGGTTGTCTTTATTGTTACAAAACATAGAAATAAAACTTACATATTACATGCTGTAATATCATCATTAATAGAATTATATATACCAATGCACAGAGTACGAATAATAAACAGGGTGAATTAGAAAGTCAAGTAAATGAGGGAAGATATGATATTGTTGCCATTCCGGAAACTTGGTGGGATGAAACCCACAAATGGAACATACAGCTAGAGGAATTAAACCAAATATAAGAGGAGATGGAGTTGCTCTATAATTAAGAAACAACTACATCTCTACAGAAATAGAGCACAACAAAACTGCCTTGAATGCATTTGGATCAATATAAAAAGGGGAAAATGATACTGCTATAGGTGTATACTATAGGTCACCGAATCAGAGGAAATAGATGAACTTTTTGCTAGTCAACTAAGGTATATAGGAAGCACATAACAATAGTAATGGGGGATTTTAACTACCCTGACATCAACTGGACCAAGTGGAAGATCAAACAGGTTCAAGACAAAACTAGCAAACAACTTTGTTTCCCAAAAAGTAGAGAAGGGAACAAGGGAATCAGCCATATTGGACTTAATTCTCACTAACAGGGATGAAATGATAGAAGGTGTTGAAGCTACAGGAACCTTGGGGTGGGGGGGAGTGATCATGCGATATTGGAATTCAATATTATGCAAGTACAAGCAATAGGACAAAGTCAAACTAGAGTCTTGGACTTTAAGACAGCTAATTTCAATAAACTTAAAGAGAGCTTGGGAAGGATTCCATGGATGAAAATCCTCAAGGGGAAAACAACACAAGAAGCTTGGGAAATTTTGAAAAATGAGAGTATAAAAGCCCAATCTAGCACAACACCAATGAAGAAGAAAAATAACAAAAGAAATCAGCATGGCTGTGTAAAGAAATCTCTGATAAATTGAGAGACAAAAAGAACAAGTTTAAAAAGTGTGAAGAGGTGCACATAACTAAAGCAGAATATCAGCAAATAGCCTGAGCCTGCAAAGATGAAGTGAGGAAAGCTAACACTCATAATGTACAAAGGCTTGCAACAAAATAATAATAAAAAAGCTTCTTCCAACATGTTAAAAGCAAGAAAACAGTCAAAGAAACGATTGGTTCATTACTGGGAGAAAGTGACAAGAAGGTGACAAGCAACCGTGAGAAAGCAGAACTACTCAACTCATTTTTGCTTCTGTCTTTACACAAAGGGAAAAAATAGTCCAACAGCCCAGCACCCCCAAAAACCAGTTAAAATAGGGAAGAAAATAGTAAGTGAGCATCTGTCCACCCTAGATGAGTTCAAATCACCAAGACCAGATTGATCACATCCCAAGGTTTTGAAGGAACTGGCAGATGAGATTTCAGAACCACTGAACTATATCTTTCAAAGATCCTGGAGCACCGGAGAACTGCAGAGGACTGGAAAAGAGCTGATATAGTTCCCATCTTCAAAAAAGGAAAAAAATAGATCTAGGAAACTACAGACCAATCAGCCTAATTGGCCTAATCAATACCCGGGAAGATACTGGAAAAGCAATGAAACAACGAACACCTAGAAGCAAACAAAGTAATAACCAAAACCCAACATAGGTTTGTAAAAAACGATTGTGTCAGACCAATCTTATTGCAAAGTGATAAAGTGACAAAATTAGTGGACCAGAGGAATACTGTCAATATAATTTGCTTGGACTTCAGTAAGACATTTGATAAAGTAGACCATAACCTACTACTTGATAAAATAGAAAAATGTAGATTAAATAGCATTACCACTGAATGGATTCATAACTGGCTGACCAATCACATTCAATGTGTAGTCCTCAATGGAACTGCATTTACAAGGGGGAAAGTATGCAGTGGAATACCCCAAGCTTTGTTTTAGTCCTAATACTCTTCAACATCTTCATCAATGATTTGGACAAGAGGATAGATAAGGAACTCATCAAATTTGCAGATGACACCAAGCTAGCAGAAACAGACAACATTCCAGAAGATAGGTTTAAGATATAAAAGAATATTGATAAGACTTAAACATTGGATGCTATCATTACAAAATGAAATTCAATGGTGAAAAAATAAGGTTCTATATTTAGGCAAGAAAAACAAAATGCACAGGTACAGTATATGTGGTACCTTGCTCAGTAGTAGTAACAGTGAGAAGGATCTTGGAGTCCTAGTGAACAATCATTTAAATATAAGGCAGCAGTATGCTGCAGCTGCCAAAAAAGCCAACCCAGTTCTAGGCTGTATAGACAGAGGGATAGTATCAAGATCACATGAAGCGTTAATACCAGTTTATAATGCCTTGGTAAGGCCACACTTGGAATACTACATCCAGTTTTGGTCACCATATTGTAAAAAAGATGTTGAGACTCTAGAAAAAGTGCAGATAAGAGCAACAAAGATGATCAGGGGACTGGAGGCGAAAACATATGATGAACGGTTGCTGGAACAAAGATTGACTAGGGTGACATGATTGCAGTGTTCCAATATCTCAGGGGCTGCCACAAAGAAGAGGGAGTCAAGCTATTCTCCAAAGCACCTGAGGGTAGCACAAGAAGCAATGGTTGGAAGAAACCTTGAATTAAGAAAAAAATTCTGACAGAACAATTAATCAGTGGAACAACTTGCCTTCAGAAGTTGTAAATGCTCCAACACTGGAAGTTTTAAAGAAAAAATTGAATAACCATTTGTCTGAAATGGTATAGGGTTTCCTGCCTAGGCAGGAGTTTGGACTTGAAGACCTCTAAGATCCCTTCCAACTCTGTTATTCTATTATAACATATGTTTTTCATTATTTTATATTTATAAAATAATAAAAAGCTTGAGTTGTTTATAGACAGATGTGTACATGGCTAGCATTTTCAATGCAAGTTGTTTGAATTCTTGCTCACCTTATTAAGAATCAGTTTGTTAAGGAATATTATCAGCCGATCCCGTTCCAGTCTGTCAATGCACTATAAAAAAAGTATAAGCCTTGTTTTTTAACAGAAAAAGCATGAAAATGTGTGATTAAATGCTATTCCAGTGTCCTTTAATGCATCATTAGTAACATACTTAAATATGAATATCTTGCAATCTCCAAAGACTGAAAATAATAAAAATATTATGACTTTTGGAAATAGTAGCTTTGTTTCCACAACAATCACAATAAGGCAAACCATCAACCTAATCAAAGCAATGGTTAAAGAAATCACAATATCACAGTAGCTAAATCAAATATTATTCCCTGGGAAACACATAGCTCTGCTTATTTCCTCCAATACATATCTAGTATCCCATGAATTCTTATGCCTAGAGAGCATGGGCAAAGTTTTGCAGTATGACCACTGACCAGCCAGCTTCTCATTCTTCTGGCAGTCAGTCAACAGAATGGCTTAGCCAGGCAATATATAGGAGTAGTGTTTATGCTGCCATGTTTTTGTAGCAAATGGTCATGGGAAGGATTTTTCAGCTGCTTTTCTTCCCATTTATTTGTCTATTTGGAGGAGGATGCAGTATAGGTAAATTGACTATGTTTAGAATTTCTTACAACATAATTGTCTGCAAGGAATCAATTAACTCTGTGCATGACTGTTTAAGGTGAAATGAATGTTCTGGAGTAATTAATTTAGTCTAGTGACACTTCTTTGGTAAATCCCACAATACATAAAATAAATAAGGGATTCAGAACAATGTTATTATGATTATGGCAAAATCTACAAAATATATCTTTGTGTCAAAGAATAAGGACCTATAGAAGTGGAGGGTTCTGAAAGGGAAGAAAAGAATTGGGAGAGGTGGTTGAAAAATAATACTGTAGTAAAGCTATTTAAAATGACCAGTAATACAAAACTCTATAAGATAGGAACCAGAAAAAATGATAACAGTGGCAATGTGACAATGATAACAGTGGCAAGTCCCTCCATCTATTGATGAAATGCTGCTAAAACTCTATAAAAGATCTATAAGGCCTAGTATTGGGTATGCAAGAAATGCTGTTGAAAAACCATGAAGATTTGAAAAATGAGATGGAGTCGGTAAGGACTGAATTAAAAGATACAAATTATAGATGAAAAAATTGAATGTTATCAATAAGAGATGCAGAAAAATCAAGAGAAAATAGCAGAAATAGAGGCAAGAATGGAGGAGGAAAAAGGGGTGGATGACCTGACCAGAAAGCTGATGCAAGCAAATAAGAACTTGGAAACAATTGTAATTTTTCTAAAGGCAGAAAAGGCAGCTCATTACTTGAAATTCCAAAATGTGAAGGAGGAAAAAGGAGAAGACTTGCCGGATGTGATGGCAGATATAATCGCTAAAGCACTAGGGACAGAACAAGAAGAGATGTTGAGGGAAATAGAAGAAATGTATAGGGATAGACGAAATATGCAAAGAGACAAAATTGTCCTCAAACAGGTTCCGAGGAGAAAAAGAGACTTAAGACCCTATCACTTCTTGACAATGAAACTTGTAAAATACAGTGTTAGCTTTAGATGGTTGACATCGGAGGGAATTATGGTCAATTGGCAGGAGAAAAGATATCAATTAGACATACTTGACAGAGCAGAAGAATTTTATGATCAGCAATTTGTCAATGAAGAAGTAGAAGCAGAAGAAGCGGTTGAAGAAAAAGATACGACAGAAGAAAGAGGAATAAAAGCTACAAGTGCGGAAGGAAGCTCACTAAATAATAAGGATAGAAGATATGGAAGATGAGGAAAAATGGAGAAATATGGAAGAATGGATACAGAACCTAAGGAAATTAGAAGAAGAAGAAGCACTAGGCAAAGAAACAGATAAGATAAGAGAGAGATGTGAACTGGTATCGATGAATATTAATAGCATAAACTCTCTGGTGAAAAGGAAAAAAAATCATAATCTACAAAACTTGAATGCGGATATAATAGCCCTACAGGAAGTACACATAAAAGAAAAATGGAAATATCTGTTAGATACCGTATATACTCGCATATAAGCCGATCTCGCATATAAGCCGACCCTTTAAAAACTGCCCCAAAATGAGGATCTCCAACAGGTTTATTTATGTTTTGTTAAGTACATTTGTAATTTTATTTCCTTTTTTTTGTTTTCTTTGTAATTTCATCTCCAAATTTCTATTATTCTGTTTCTTATATATCTTTAGTTTTGCTTCATTAATCCTTATTGTTTTTTACCATATAATTTATTGTCACCCCTCTCATAAATACCTTGCTGTATACCAATGTTTTTAGTAGGATGTATCCTCTTCTTTATTTTCTTCATAAAGAAGAGCTTCATTTCATTTTCCATTTTAAATTTAAAATCTTCCTCTTTTAAAATTGCTCTTTGCAATCTCCATCTTGAGGGTTTGGTTCGACCTTCCAGCTAAGTTTAATATAACTATGATCTGACCACAGTTTGTTTCAATTCAATATCAATTATTCTGAGGTGAATTTTCTTGGCATCCATACCATATTTTAGTCTCGACCAGGACCGATTTCTGTTTGAATAGAAGTAAATTGTGGTGGTGGTCTGGGTGGTGTCTCTCCATGCACCATAAATCTTAAGTTCCCTTGCCAAATCATGGAAAATTTTTGATGTTTTTTTTTCTTTTTCATTCTCCTATTGTCATCCTTAATAATCCAGTGTTTTATCTATGATTACATTAAAATCACCTAACAGACAATTTTTTCAGATTACATATCCTTATTTTATTATAGCTTTTGGAAAAAAATTTTCTTGTGGACCATTTGGGGCATAAATTTCTACCAGAAGGATCTTCCTTTTTTCAATTCTATCTCCACATCAATATCCTACCTTCCTTGTCTCTAAAAATTTCTTTAGCCAAAATCCCAGTCTTTTATGTATAACATCACACCTTTTCTTTTGTTCATCTAATGACTAGAAAGTTTCCCTAATTTTTTATTACTGTATATACTCGCATATAAACCGACTTTAGAACGCGCTTTTTTTTCCCCCAAATTTGGGGTCGGCTTATACGCGAATAAATCTGCCTGCCCGCTTCATGCGATGAAGAGCCAAGACTCTCATCGCCTTCGCCGGGCAGCGGTTCGCACGATGAGAGCCAAGACTCTCATTGCGCGAAGCCGCTGCCCGCGAAGGCGATGAGAGTCTTGGCTCTCATTGCGCAAAGCCGCTGCCCGCGAGGCGATGAGAGTCTTGGCTCTCATTGCACAAAGCCGCTGCCCGCGAAGGCGATGAGAGTCTTGGCTCTCATCGCGCGAAGTCGGCAGCCAGATTTATTCACGTATAAGCCGACCCCAAATTTGGGGAAATGTATTTGGGGTCAGCTTATATGCGTGTTTTTTCAAAA
>BHFT01077585.1:0-11338 GCA_004320025.1 Laticauda laticaudata
TTGGATAATAAGGTATGCGAGACCGGTATTCCAACAAACAGCTCTTTATTTAACAGTATAGTGACTTATAGCCAAACATTTGCCGAAGCTGCGGCAGCTCTTCTTATAGCGGCTGGTCGCGGCTTGTAGCCAATGACAGCTCTTTAAGAATTCCTGCCGCCAGGCGGGCCAATCAAAATGGTGCTTAATTGACCAATCCAAGAGCGGCCTGTTTGGCCAATCAGTTTTAGTTGTTTGGAGTCTTCTAATTTCCACACACAACAAGAACAACAGCCAGTCATGTCTTTCCAGTGCTGAGTTATCCATGAGAAAGCAAATTGTTGGAGCTATGCCTGTTCATCTCACATTGCTTGCTGCAGGAGCTTTTTTGGCAGCATCTGTGCTTGCTTCTTTCTGTAACACAAGGAAGACACCATGGCTAACAGCTGCAGTAAAAGTATACAATTGTGCCTAGCTTGCCAAAAAGGACATATCATTCTTTAGCTGGTGCTGAAAGAAAGACAGAAGGCTTCCCTTGTCAAATGAGACCCCAACATTCTGTCTCTTTGAATAGAGATAACAGTGGAAGTTCCCCAGTGTTGCATAATGGCCAGATCCATCAAACATCTCATACAGAATTCAGGTCAGTTATCATTGTTAATATCAGCCAAGATACCTATCCATTTCCAACCAGTATCTCATTTTACTGATTACTGATCTATATTTCTCATTTCTTATAATCAATATGATTAATGTTTGGAACTGATGATATGTTCATAATAATCGAAAGACTGTGAGATTGCAACTTTTCAAAAATTCCAACAAACTAGTGCAATACCTATGCAAGCAGATCTCACTGAGTTCACTAATATTTATTTCTAAGTAAATTGGTATACAATGGAAAATAGCAGTCCTGAAAGAAAATTCTACAACAAATACAGATTTTTGAACCAGAGTTATCATAAATAACTCAACAATACCATTTCAGCAAAATAACCTGCTTTATTTATTATTATTTTAAGAGCAAAAACCTCTGTTATCGTTGCACTTGTTTTTCCTTCCCTGACTTTTTCAACACATGGTTTTGAAAGCGAAGGTAGCACAATCACAAATGTATTTCTAGTTTAACAGAAAATATGAACATATTCACTTCATACTAAATTGTTTTGAAAAATTATGATGAGAAAGCTCCAAAAATATGAACAGTTCACCAAAATCAGCAACAGATGGTAATGCTAAAAAGTGGCTCGTAGGGGCATATTTACATGACAGACTTAGCTCTGGTTCACACATGCAAAATGATTGTTTGATGAAATCAGCACTAGGCCATCACCGATCTGTGCAGTTCAAACATTAGTTCATGTCATTTCAAACTCAGCACTTTTTATAGAAGTTCAGCTCATGTATTCAGCAAGAATGACACGTTGTACAAGTTTTTAAAATGTAGCACTATATAAGCATAAAGGAAATTATCCCTAACAGTAAGAACTATTCAATAATGAAATAGAGAGATTGGACGCATTCAAGCAGAGGATGAATAGCATGTGGGGGATGCTGTTAGTAGTGAATTCCTTGACTGAGCATGGAATTGGGTGAGATGAACTCTACATTTTCTTTCACCCTTCTTTAGTATGATTTTATAATTCTATATTTAACTTAGGGCTTGATTACCTTGATATTTCATGACAGAGTTGGACTTTTAAAGTTCATTACCAAATTGTGAGTCAATTTGAGGGACAATTTCTTCTAATTTTTCTAGGTGAGAGAGAAATTATCTAACAATTTTTCAAGGGCAGGGTTCTCCTTTGAACAACAGTACTATTACTATTGAACAACAAATGATGTCCTTCTGTGGGATTAATTTAAAATATAAAAAGCCAGGGAGGATTCACTCTGTAAGGAAAATTGTGCAAGCAAAAATCAGGACACACACATGGACACATTCTTTGGTCATCTCATTATTTTACTCATGAACATTTATATTAATTCAAAAGCAAATCTACATCCTTACTAATTGAGAACTGGAAGATGTGTGAAATTTTCTCAGGCTCGTTCATTTCATCTTTGAAGTATTTTGGAAAACTAATTCTGAGGGGAAAATCTGATGAAGCATTTAAATGAATTGTCTCAAAATACAGTACTCAGAACTCGAAAGAAAGGCATGGTAGTTTACTGTTGATATAATTTTCTGGAATATAAGTACAGTAAAAAGTAGTCATTAAATCTTTGTCTCATCAATTGTCTTGATGCAAAGAATAACAGAGGAAATGGTTTGTTTAGTTTATTTGGAATTATGAACATTAGTTCTTCCAGCAGATGTATTATTGAAATTAAACAGAGATGACTAAACTCATAGTTATTTTGAAGACTGTACATGTTTATAGATTTGGCATAGATTGTATAGTACAGGACAGCACACAAAAGTCTCATAATATTCCAATAGTTTCAAAACAGAAGAGCTATTTAAATTAGCTCAGCTCCTGTTGGAGTTGTTATTTTTCTCGTAAAAGCTAAAATGGAAAGGTATCTGGATTCTTACCAATGTTTCCTCTAGTATCTGCTGCTTTTTAGAAAAGATAAAAACAGGCATTAAAAAAAAAGATGCTAACTATATCAATTTAAACCCCCACAAGTTTAGTTCGACCTTGAAGCAAAACAATGAAAAATCCTATATTTTAAAACGTTTAAAATGTTTTACATAAAAGTTCAGAGCACTGTTATGCATTTCCAATCTATATAGGATCAGGCAGAATATTTTCTGTTTATTATCAATCCTCAGTTGTATTTTCAATATATCAGACATATGAAACTTTTAATTTCTGATATTTGCATTATTTGCACTATTTAGACAACCTGTTTTCAGTTTCTAGAAATGCAGCAAGTTAGAAATATCCACTAGATGGTGTAGTACTGGTTTCAAGGGGTTGAAATCTTGAAGCTGTCCACCCAACAGTGTCATCTCAGTATAAAAATGTTTTTCCATGTGGAATTGTTTAAATGATTAATTTTTTAAAAAAGTAGTATTTTGAAAAATGAAATTTAACTTGGGAAAGTTGGCAGTTTTGTTTCCTCTCATGTTTAAAAACATGCCATGTATCAGTTAAACAAATGAGCAAATTAATACAAACCTGATTGTATTTACTAAATGTAAATTGACTAAATGAAGTCACATGCTGATTGTGAAGTTCAAACACCAAAGTAAACAGCCCAACCAAAGAATCCCTAAGACTGCCCCCACCCTCCCACACAGACAGGCAAGACACCAGAATATAAACTGACAGCAAACAGCACTCATTACTAGTACTGATGATGTTCCCTAGTTAGGAAAATGAAATGTCTGCAAGAAAACAAGCAAGCTCAGAGAGTACCTGCTGCTTGCACCAACGGAGCTATGTGCAAATGTGCTTGCTTACTTGCCACTTATGCAAGTGGAACTATGTGCACGTGCTTGCCTACTGCTTCAACGGCCCATCCCAACAAGCTGAGGCCTAGTAGTGGACCATGGCCCAGGGGTTGGCAACCCTTGTTTTAACATATTAGCTTTCCATGTACAGAGAGATTTTGATTTTGGAAGGCATAATTCACATGCATTCTGATACGAACGAATCACCTGAGAGAATTATATCTCCCACCACACACACACACCCTTGAACATTTGTTGTAAGGAAGACCTTTCATGCCTGCATTATTGGGATCTTGTACCACTGTCTGAAAAATAAGCAATCATTTGGATATAACATATTGTACTGCTTGAGTCAATGTCACTGCATCCTCCAGAGGTGATTTTTTAGTTCACCTGCATTCTCTGATGCCATGAACTGATNTCCTCCAGAGGTGATTTTTTAGTTCATCTGCATTCTCTGATGCCATGAACTGATGCTTCCATTTTGTATGTTTGTGTATAAGAAGGAAGGCTTAGTGACAAGGTCACTTGAGGTGATCATTGCCTTTGAACACACACATACACAAATAATAAAATGCTTTGGGATCCTGGAAGGAAGAAGAAAGTCAGGTAATATTAAAGATATAAGAAATCTTGAGATATCATTTGCCTTGTCACTTCCATGGTGTCTTTCATCTCCAAGGATCCCAAATTGCTTCATAACTATAATGGCTGCCATTAAAATTTTATGCTCTATGCAATGCAGCATTCATCTTCCCTGTAGAACGTTCTCTACTTTGAGGTGGAATAGTCAATCTGAGGATGGAAATAAATCCCACAAAAGGAACTTTGCAGGCCAAAATTTTGCCATTCATGTTTTTAAGGGCAGCGATGCAAGAGCAGACACGATGTTTCCGTACAGGAGACAAATACACCATTTAATGGTACAGTGCATGCTGCGCAGTGATCGGTTCCAACAATTGTTTTGTCATGAAGTTAGCCCTTTGAAAGATGACTTAGTCTAGTCAATAACCAGGGCATACTGGAACTTCCTTTTAAAATTGTATATCAGCAAAGACACAGAAAGTCAGAACCGCCAATAAGACAGGGCTTCTCAAACTTTGCCATGCCATGAACTATTGACATTTCAAATTGCACTGACCTTTCTTATCACCTTGATATCACAAATTCAGGAATCTGCTGTAAATAATACAATTTAACTAAAGTTCAACTGAAACCTGTGAGAAGAGCTGTGAGTTTGGAATGTAAGACTGACAAAAATCAAGTTCCATTTAAAGAATTCCTTTTGAGCTGCATGACATTTTTTAATAAAAGGTTAGAAGATTATTCCTACTTGTTTTACTCAGAGAACTGGAGATATAAGGAGAAATAGCCTGATATCTCTCTTGAGTATGAATAGTGAAGGGGTGCTCACTAAGAGATTTCTTTTTTTCTGATTGAACTTCTCTTTTTAACATTATTTGCATGGTACTGACTTAAATAATGGCAACAATTGTAAAGGCTAAAACTGTTAACGTTTAATTTTAATACCCAATAAAGAGGTATCAGATGCAATCCTACACTTGCTAACTATATTTCTGCTTAGAGCTGGGTTAAAGTAATAGAGTTTTATGACCAAAGTCATATGCAGGGATATATATGTAGATAAAAATGTTATTTACTCTTGACCTATGTTTGATATGGCATTCCATCTAAAGAAAGTCTTCAAAAGAGATCTTTCCAAGTGTCCTTTTTGATACATTATATCAGGGCTATCAAACTCACATTGTCATGGTGGTGTCACATGACACATCAGGACTTGTCCCCCTTCACTAAACCAGGCGTGGGTGTGGCCAGTGCATGATTCATCCAGTCTGTGGGCCAGGAGTTTGAAAGCCCTGTATTATATCTATGAAATAAATTCTGGTTGATTGACCAGAATCTTTGGTGTTCTTGGTGCTAATGAGTAATCAAATTATGCTTTAAAATATTTTTTCTAAATTAAGTTTACAGATCCTGCTTATTATATCTCAACAAGTCAGTTGTGTTGCTACCTGGAGATGGCCAGCAATAAAAATATTTTCAAGTAAGAGAAAGGAAGAACCTAAAAACAATAAAGAGGATAGATAGCACTAAACAGCAGTTCACTCATGGGGAAAAGAGTAATACAAAATGAAAATATGCTGTTAAAACTGAAATTTAAATAAAAGCTCCCAAGATGCCTAATTGGAACAAGTAAGGCAACATTTTAAAGCAGATTAAATGCTTTAAATACCCAGAGGTATTTAATTTCAAGTCTCAGATTTTTTAAACAAGAATGACTTTAAGAATATTGAACTAACAATACAGAAAAGCATTCACGTTTTTCCCCCATTTATCATCAATTTACTCTCTTCAAATCATTTAAGATTAAGGTTAGGGTTAAGTTGCTAGGACAGCTTTTATTTAATATGCAGTGAGGGCTCTACTCTAATTACTATTTTCTAAAGAAATATAATATGAATTCCTGGAGTTAGGTTTCAGATTTCTGAACATGCTCTTAATGTGATCATGGGATTGGAGTCTACCTTATCCAAGAAGGAGACTCTATTCTTGGTGATACCTGCTGAAACTTAACTTTGCCCATTGGATTTGCTTCCCCTAATGATTTGTAATAAATTTCATTCAGCCTGGAAGAAAACCCTGTTGGACAAACTATTAACCTGCCAACTCTACCAAAGCTTTTCCTGAATCCTCATGATACCTTCATTCTCTTTCTGGATCTTGAATAGCAAAACAAATGAAATATCATTTTAAGCATCTGATCCTGGAGACTGAATCTGAGTCTGGAGTCCATGTGTTAAAAACTTTTCCTGCCTGCCTGCCTGTTTTCCAAGATTGCACAGAAAATAATTGGGAAACTTTTGTATAGCTTCAAAAACCACTTCTTTAAAGTTTTATGAATCCTGCCATAGATCAAAATTACACTGACCTCCAAACTAGCTAATACTCTCAAAAACCCAGCGGACCTATTGTGATGATTGCTCTCGTTAGGGGTGGCATTTGCTTGAGAGCAAGTGGAAAAAGCAGACCAAATGGGCATCCAAGTGTTCAGTTTCATTCATTTCTCAAGTTAACTGCCAAGAAGAATGGATCTCCCATATCTGGAGGCATTAGCAACATACCTTATTTCCCACTGCAAGAACAATTAACTTAAAAATAAAACTCTCCTGTAGTGTACTTTGTTGCCAATTTGTGACAGCAGGAAATACATGTGGTTAGAAATAATAAAGAGGAGAACAATAGAAGAACCTTGAAAACTCTGAAAAATGAGATTATAATAGATAGGTAATAATATAATATAATATAATATAATATAATATAATATAATATAATATAATATAATATAATATAATATAATATAATATAATATAATATAATATAATGATAATATAATATAATATAATATAATATAATTAAATAATATAATATAATATAATATAATATAATATATATAATATATATAATAATAATATAATATAAATAATATAATAATAAATATAATATAATTAATAATATAATATAATATATATAATATAATAATAGAAAAAGAAAGATAAAAGAATCCCAGAAAAAAACAGCAGGACTCTCTGATCAACTGAAGACAAAAAGGATAGGTAATACAAAGTGGAAAGAGGGACACACAATCAAAGCAGAAATATAGCATATACAGCTTGAACCTGCAAAGATGATGTCAGAAAAAGCTAAGGGTCAAAATGAAACTAAGAATAGAAACAAATATCAACATCATCATCATCATCACAACAACACAATAATAAAAGTTTCTTTCAGCATGTAAAATACAAGAAAAGGATCAAGGAAATGATCAGTCCACTAATGGGAGAAGATGGCAAGGAAATGATGGTAGCAGGGAGAAAGCAGAACTTTATTCATTCTTTGGAACTGGTTTTGCAAAAAAAGGAAAAAACAGTCCAACCTATCAAAAGCAGTTCTGTAAAAGACAGATTAGAATACAATTCAAATAGGCAAGAAAATGATAAGACAATACATATCCACTCTAGACAAGTTTAAATCACCAAGACCAGATGGATTACACCCCAGAATTGAAGGAGCCTGGCTGACATTATCTCAGAATCACTGAAACATATCTTTCAAAGATCTTGGAGCACTGGGAACTATCAAGGAATTGAAAAGAGCTGATGTGTTTCAAAAACTTCAAAAAAGGGGGGAAATGGATCTAATGAAACTATAGACTAATCAGGCTGACATCAATACCTGGGAAAATCCTGGAAAAGATAATCAAGCTATCTGTGAAATCTAGGAAAAAAGCTATACTAGAAGCCAACATCGGTTTGGCAAAAAACAGATCATGCCAGACAAACCATTGTATTCTTTGACAAAGTGACTAAATTAATGGATCAGTGAAATGCTGTTGACATAGTACTTGGACTTCAGTGGGGCATTTGACAACTTAGACCACAATCTATTACTTGATAAAATAGAAAAATGATAGAAAAATGAGGGATGGACTGCATTACCACTAGATGGATTTGTAACTAGCTGACCAACTGCACTCAACATGTAGTCCTCAATAGAACTACACTTATATGGAGGGAAGCATGTAGTGTTGTGTTCCAAGGTTCTATCTTAGGCTTAGTACTCTTCAATATCTTCAGAAACAATCTAAATGGAGGGGGGATAGAAATTTGCATGACACCAAGCTGGGACGAACAGCCATCACTTTAGATGACAGGCTAGAACAGGAGTGTCAAACTCATGGCCTATGGGCTGGATGTGTCATGCACTGGCCACGGCCACCCCATTTTAGTGAAGGGGAAAAAAGTCATGATATATCATGTAATGCCGTGAATTTGGCACTCCTGGGCTAGAAGAATCTTGACAGACTTGGACACTGGGCCCTATCCAACAAAATGGAATTCAGCCATTTTGAGTAAGAAAAATAAGGTTTTAACTTAGGAAAGAAAAATCAAATGCACAAGTATAGAATAATGGTACCTGGCTTAACAGCAATAACTGTGAGAGGAGTCCTAGTAGACAGCCAGTTAAATATGAGCTAGCAGTAAGCTGAAGCTGCTCCCAAAAGCCAATGCTGTCGTTGTCTACCTCAACAGAGGGATAGTATCAAGTTCATGTGAATTGTTAGTACCATTTTACGCTGCATTTAGCAAGACCACATTTAGAATACTGCATCCAATTTGGTAACCATTATATAAAAAAGATATTGAGATTATAGAAAAACTGCAGAGAAAAGCAACAAAGATGATTAGGACTAAAACATATGATGAGTGGTTGTAGGAATCGGGACATCTAGTCTAACAAAGAGAAGGACTAGGGGTGACATGATAGCAACCTTCCAACATTAGACGGGCTATCACAGAGAAGAGGGGGTAAACCTACTCCCCAAAGTACCTGAGGGTAGGATAAGAAGTAGTGATGAAAAATTTTCTTATCAACCTAAAACTAAAGAAAAATTTCCTGACACCAAGAACAATTAATCAGTAGAATGGCTTGCCTCTAGAAATTGTGGATGTTCCATCACTGGAGGTGTTCAAGAAGAGATTTGATAGCCATTTGTCTGGAATGTTATAAGGTCTCCTGCTGGAGCAGAAGGTTGGACTAGAAAATATCCAAGTCCCTTTCCAACTGTGTTGTTCTGTTATGCTGTTATATCAAAGGCAAATCTAAATGGCACCCACCATTACCACAGGACTCACCTTGTTCTTGAATTTTGTTAATATTTAATATGATAAATAAGACAGCATAATAAAAACAAGAGAAAATCACAGCATCCCAATTCACCATAAAATCCACAGGATAAATCTGGAATAGAATGAGGTTTTTGAAATCATCACGTGGGAGAATTGTTAAAGCCACATCACAATGATTAAGATGGCAGATCCTAAATATTAAAAATACTAAAAAGTATGAAATAAATTAAAGAAATAATCTTATTTTTCTATGTAGTTTCATATAAACACACATATATACAAACATATGTAATGATAAATCCAAATTTTTGAAAAGAAGTTATACCTGCCTTCTAATTTGGACTACATGCATGCACGTTCATGCATGCTGTGAGATGTAAAAAATTATGCAAAATACAAATGTCACTTATGCTATACATTTGTAAATGATACAAATATATGATACTATACACACTCACACACACACAAACACACACACACACAAACTTTGCATATCCATGTGCACTCTCTCATGCACACAGACACCCCCTCCACACACAAATCCCAACCACGTATAAAAGGTTGTGGTTATTTTATGGTGATACAGAACATCATATAATTTGATATATACACTTAATCACTTTTCTCCTTCAAAGTATGGTGGAGGACAATGAGTATTGGATGAAGTTTGCTAATACTTTATTTATATGCCAGGCCATGAGCTCCACCATGTACCATCAAATTATTGAAAGGCATTCCTTCATATTTCAAGACTTTATATCACACCTGACTGTCAGAAGTTTTATTAAAACAGATGCCTTCTCATCTCTTAATGCTTCGAGATTATTTGGGATCACCAGTATAAACTTGAAGTTTTTTGCAGCATCAGCAAGAAAATCGAGAGAGAGAGAGAGACAGAGAGACAGAGAGAGAGAAAGAGAGAGAGAGAGAGAGACAGAGACAGAGACAGAGAGANAGAGAGAGAGAGACAGAGACAGAGAGATTATAAAAGTATAGCAAATATAAAAAAGACAGCAAGGATTCATGCCAACTTCTCAATTTCTCAGATTAAATTGATTACTTGGCTCATCTAAATATACATGTGCTAAAATTGGGAAAATATTGGACATAAGATAGCACTGACACCATAAGGTTCAAGTTTGACTGAGAAGAACTGAATTGGTACTTAGTTAAGAACAATAAGCATGTTCAAAATCATGCACATCACAAAATCACAAGTCAATGTGTATACTGAAAATGGTAGCAGGAAGCTTAAAGTCCATATGAATGAGCCATTAATTCCATCGATATGAGTTTCTTGCTTGCATCTTTTCTAATCCATGCAAAATTCTACTAAGTTTTCTCCTGAAGGGCTCTCAATACTCCATATCAGATATGAAGGGACATAAAAAGGAACAAAGGGGTAAGAGAATTTAATCCCTTAATTGTCTATTTGTCCGGGAAATAGACACAATTGGAATTAATCCAATGTCATCACATCTGTTGACAGCTCCATTTATGAATCAAGTTTAGTAACACAAGCATGATTTTGTTTTTCATATTTGCATTCCAATCATTCTTTTCAAGTTTTTACTGCCAAAGTCTGCATTCTCGTAAGTAAAAGAATGACTGAGAGTGACCATTAATGCAGGTTTTTAGAGACTAGAAAATTCATAAAGCACTGAGATCATATCTAATCACAAATGAATGAAAATGACCTCTTTTGCAGCCTCAAAAGTACAGAAGCTCTGGGCAAATATAGCAATCTGATATTAAAAAATAAAGGAATTGAGAATAATAAATGACTCAAACTATGAATAACTAGATCACATTGAAATTCAAATTAGACATTAGGTTTTCTATAGAAATCTGTGGATCAGAATTAAGCTATGAAATAGCAAAAATTGAATTTCTCCAATAGGTATTTTAAATATTCTCTTTTATTAGGGATGTTGAGAATCAAACCATTCAGGGAATTTCAAAGAATGTACATTCCTATTTTACAGATGAATTTTGGCCAATTATTTGTCCCTTGAAACATATGTCTTTCAAATTCTTGGAACTACTTCTTTACTTTTTATAAGTAAACATGCAATAAACCTATACCTATATCCAGGAGTGGGATTCTACTGGTTCAGCCTGGTTCTATAGAACCGGTTGTTACAGTTCCCAGTAGTTCAGAGAACTGGTAAAACGGGCCTCTGGTTGGCTTCGCCCCTGTCCGCCCGCTTCTCTGATCCCTGCCCAGTCAGTCCTTATCATGCATGTG
>BHFT01077589.1:0-28392 GCA_004320025.1 Laticauda laticaudata
CTTAACCTCTAGTTTTAAAGCTTTACATCAACACATAATTTTCCATTTTGGGATTCTGCGTAGTACATTTAAAGATAGACTCAATATTTTAAAACAAGAAGAAAAAAATTTTTTTTTTATAAATATATAGATATAATTAAAACAACAATCCATAGCAATTAAAATTATATCATTAAAATTAATATTCATTACAAGTTCTTAAACATTTAGCACAATCCTTTCTAAATAAATAACTCATGCTTCTATGGGGAAACATTTAATATGATTTTGCTTAGTTACTTCCCCCTAGTTTACTTATGTTTTTAAATATTATGCATGACAATGTTCCCCATTTTTGCTTCAAATTCAATTCTTCAATATTTTGATTTTGTTTATTTTATTTAAAAAAAGAATTTCGCGTAATTACTTAAATATTTTGTTCCCATTTTATAAGTATTATTATTCCAATTTTGTAAACATTATTTCAAATACAGATAGCAACAACACAATCTCATGAACCTTTGGCAGAATCTCTTTTTTTCATTAATATGTTTAACCATTATCTCTAAATCATTCTGTTTCTTTACATCTTGTTTCAAAACCTTGAGGCTTCTCTTCCCCTTCTTTCCTCCGTTGCTTCTCACTCTACCCTTTTTTTACCCCCTTGTCTCTTAATCTCCTCCCTCTTGTGTATTCTTCTTTTCTGTTGCTTTCTGATATTGTGTCCACTTTTCACCTTGTTTGAGAAAAACTACTCTTGACTTCTCCCTAAAATAGCATAATCTAATATATTTTCTTATTCTCAGTGTTCCTCTGCAGTTATATTGTACCAGTCCTGAAACTTACCACTTGTCCAATATTTTTTTGTATTCAAAGAAGATTTCACCTCACGTAATCACCTTTCTTATGTTTGTCATTTAAAAAGCACTGCAGCTTGACTTTGAAACTCTACCTCAGTGAACATTTTTAGCATCTTATCTACCTCTGATGGGAAGAGAAGATAATGAAAATATTGTTAAGTAAATTGTGCACTCTGAAAATATCGAAGATGTCCTGAGATATGCCAGTGAATTTTGAAAAAAAAAAGATTATTATTTTTTGCTATTGCCATTTAAGTTAGAATATAGCTAGCAAACTACGAGAAAAATAGAACATGCACAGTAAATTCAATTTTGTTGGGTGAAAACAATAAAAAAATGAAGCTTTGATATGTGGTGGATGAGCTGGAATGCTGATTTAGCAAAAAAAGAAAAAAAAATCAACAAACCTCAAACTGAGTTCCAGGGGAGCTGCTTAGCATATTTGCAGTGTAAGCTAATAATGTTTTTTTCTTTACTGCTTTAAAGCATCTTTCACATCAGTTTCTACCAAGCGCATTTATCTGTCCACGGATTGCTTGCTACATCAGATGTTATAAAATGAGCCCTGACAATTTAAAATAGTTTACAGAGAATGAAAGATTGTAAAAGTTGGTAATTAGTAATCTTTGTAACAACTTTATAAAGTTATCAAGAATGATTATCCTTTTTTTGGAGACAGAGGAGGAAAGTGGCACAGAATAACAACAACAACAACAACAACAACAACAACAACAACAACAACAATAATAATAATAATAATAATAATAATAATAATAATAATAATAATANCAACAACAATAATAATAATAATAATAATAATAATAATAATAATAATAATAATAGTTGTAGTAGTAGTAATACAGTCTTCTCTCTGTGTACATGTCTGTGGCTGCAGTCTTATGTATGACAAAGCAGCTTTTGAAAGCTGTGAATTTATTTCATACTGACTCCAAATACTCATAATCTAAATTTTAGAATGCAATTCAGTTTAATTCAATTCAATTCATTCAATTCCTTTCTTATAAGTAATAAAGTAATTGAATGTATCACATCAAACATCAAGAACAATTAGATAAAATACAATAAAAATAAGATACAGAGAGAAAAGAGTAAATAAAAGGAAATGGGTAAGTCTTATATCATGTTCTAATGCTTTGTATGGTACTGTACACTGTAAAATATATCCCCAAATCAGCCATTCATTAATTTGTCATTAATAACATAAACATTCTACAGATTACAGAAGCAAGTTTTGCAATAATTGTGTTTTCTTAGGGATCTCATTTCCCAGAAGGAATTTTAGCAATTCATCAGCCATTCCAGTCCCAGGTATGGCGAATGAGAGGTTATTTATTTATCCATATAAAAATAATATGACCAAATGATTCAGGTATTCCAAGTTATCATGGAAAAGTCCTTATTGTATAGGAGATTTTCTGAAGCTCACCCTTCAATAAAACTGATGGGAAGGTTTCAAATGCAACAGTGCTCTGGAGAAGTTATCAGGAAAGTTGAAAATTTTACCATGGGACAATTTTATACCAGTGTAATAGTACTGCATCAATTTTGCAGCTCCTTGCCAACATCTTTAATTTAAAAATAGCCATCACTCACTCTGGTCCCAGTGACAGCAGTTGTTTTTTTTCCCTCCAGTTTGATGCTTCCAAGTTGATTGACATTTGTCAAAAAAATAAGAGAAGTCAAATCGTACTGAAAATTAATCTTTAGCAAGTATTTTAATATATTTAGCCATGCTATTGTTTCAGCCTTCAACAGCCCAGCCTCCAGTCATGGAGGTGGGTTAGAAATTCTTTTTCTTTTTTTTTGGTACCTGAAATATCATCCATAAGAAATTACTTTACTGCCTTTCCAATGGTTTCAAATCCTATCAAGGCATTTACAAGTAATATAAACACTCATTTATACATTTAATATAATATTTTAAAAGCAAAAACTATACCCTCTCATTTTTGAGAGAGACTATCAAAAGGGCAGTGGCAATGATTTTGTGTCTGTTAAGGAAATAGAGCAGTTCAATAGGGATAGATTATGAGTAGTCTTCACTGTTCTATTTTATAGAAATATTCTGATAGGGCCATTGATAACATACAAATTATTTCAAGCAGGAGTGCATATTTTCTCATTTTTCCAATCCAAAATCTTCCCTGTTATCATGTTCTATTAATAGTATATGTGAATAACTTTAATGTTTGAATGAAAATATAGGCAGAAATTCCTTGGATATTTTTTGCTGAAAAAAAAGAGAAAATGATCTCGTGATTTATGAGTTTGAACATTAGAAAGGGAAAAAAAGGAAAAAGTGAGGCAACTTTAGAGACAGAGACTAAAAGAGAAACACAATTATAACTACTGTTGAGAAGATATCAGCCACTTCTTTATAAGCTTTTCCTTTCTCCTTTCCTTTTCCCCTTTCCACTTCTCTCTCCCTACCTTCCCTTTTTTTCCCTATTTTTTTCTGTACTTTCTGTCCATGTACTATTTTTCTTTATTTGTTTTCAAAATTTGAAAGCTTTTTCTTATCCTAGATCTGAATGAATGAAATATTCTTATTAAATGCTTTGTTCATTACATAGTTGAATGGAGTTATACTCAAAATTAAAGTGGAAAAAAACACTACAGGCTGATCCAACTTTGATGTAATGTCCTTAAACAACTCAAAATGAGGCTCAGTAGTGTGTGTGGCCTCCACGTGCCTGTATGACCTCCCTACAATGCCTAGACATGCTCCTGATGAGGTGGCGGATGGTCTCCTGAGAGATCTCCTCCCACACCTGGACTAAAGCATCGTTTCTCGCTTTGAGTATTCTTAGTCTTACTTTCGTCAGGCCCAATCTTTCCTAGACAGTCTGTGGTGTTGCAACGAAGGCATTAGTGGATGGAGCGAGACATTGATGTCCCAGATCATGCTCAATTGTGATTCAGGTCTGAGGGAATGGGCAGCGCCAGTCTATAGCATTTCAATGCCTCATCTTGCAGGAACTTGCTGACACCTCCAGCCATTATGAGGGCCAGCATGTCATGCATTAGGAGGAACCCAGGGCCACCGCACCAGCATATGGACTCACAAGGGGTAACTTAGGGATCTTCATCTCGGACCTAATTAGCAGGTCAGGCTACCTCTGGTGAGCAACATGCGGAGGGCTGTTGCAAGCCCCTAAAGAAATTGCCACCCCACACCATTATTGACCCACCCCTGCCGAAACTTGGTCATGCTGTGAGGATGTGCAGGGCAGCAGAACATTCTCCACAGCATCTCCAGACCCTGTCACATCTGTCACATGTGCTCAGTGTAAGCCTGCCTTCATCTGTGAAAGAACACAGGGCGCCAGTGGCGAAGTCTGCCAATCTTGGTGTTCTCTGGCAAATGCCCAAATGTCCTGCACGGTGTTAGGCTGTAAGTAGCACCTGTGGACGTCGGGCCTCATACCACACCTCTATGG
This sequence comes from Laticauda laticaudata, assembly GCA_004320025.1. Taxonomy (NCBI): domain Eukaryota; kingdom Metazoa; phylum Chordata; class Lepidosauria; order Squamata; family Elapidae; genus Laticauda; species Laticauda laticaudata. The sequence goes on from BHFT01077589.1 coordinate 4,301, forward strand.
ACTCTGTTTCTGACTGTTTGAGAAGCCACATGGACATTTGTGGCGCCCACTGGAAGTCATTTTGCAGGGCTTCTGAGCAGTGCTCCTCCCTGTCCCTCCTTGCACAGGCGGAGATAGCGGTTCTTGATGCTGGGGTTGTTGCCCTCCTACGGCCTCCTCCATGTCTCCTGATGTACTGCCTGTTCTCTGGTAGAGCCTCCATACTCTGGACACTAAGCTGACAGACACAGCAAACCTTCTTGCCACAGCTTGCTTTGATGTGGCATGGATGAGCTTGCAGCTACCTGAGCCACTCTGTTGTGGGTTGTAGACTCCGTCTCATGCTACCACTAGAGTGAAAGCACCACCAGCATTCAACAAGTGACCAAACCATCATCCAGGAAAGCATAGGAACTGAGATGTGGTCTGTGGTCACCACCTGCGAGAACCCTCCTTTATTGGGGACTGTCTTGCTAACTGCCTATGCTTTCCACCTGTTTGTCTATTTTCATTTGCACAACAGCATGTTGAAATTGATTGTCAATCATTGTTGCTACCTAAGTGGACAGTTTGATTTCACAGAAGGTGTGACTGACTTGGAATTACATTGTGTTGTTTAAATGTTTCCTTATTTTTTTTGAGCAGTGTATAAACCAGGATAGACATTTTAATAGTGCCTCTTTAAGGGAATGCTACAATTGTAATTTGGTGTGGTCTCTCAAATGGCCATAAGATGGAGCCAGAAATCTGGGTTGTTTAGTTCCTTGTTGGAGTGTGCTAGGAGCTAGTTGGTTGATGTTCACTGTTTTTGGTTCCTGCATTCCCGACTTGACTGTTGCTGATTGTCGTTGTTTTTGTGTTTGATGTAAGTCTGTTACTGAACTGTGTATGATACTGGACTTTGTTATTTTTGGATTAATCCTGACTGAAAACTGACTGCTTAACCAGTGTACGACTTGGACTGCTTGTTGGACTTTGCCTTAACCGTTTACTGGAAGTTAAAAATCTACATTTTGCTGTACATTGTATCTGTGTGCTGGTTGTGTGTTGTGTGTTATTCCTCACCACTCTCACTATGTCTCCCTGTGTGCACTCATTCTCCTAATGGGGAATTACCTCAACACCCTCCTTTTTCTTTCTTCACTGTCTAATCCTTACAGTACCTTCACTGAATTGTAAAGGCTGCTAGAATTGTATTTGACTTGACCAAAAATGAAGGGAATTTCTATTAAAATGCACATCAGCATTTGTTGGAATGGTGAACATCTTTTAATCCCAGAAGAAGAATCTCCACACAAAAGAAGATCATTGGTGCAGAAAGTAATGTTAACTTGTCCCACAACATTTGAGTAGTTTATTTATGTGTGCTGTAGAAATAATTCTATTCTAATATAGCTTGTTTGGTCAAATACCTGTTTGTTTCTTTATGATGTAAATTCATGTTGATCTAACACTCACCTGACATGGTATATTGTCCACAGGAGACATATAGAACAAGATTTCGTACCTGATATCACTCCCTAAATACTAGATAAACTTTTGTAGTTTGTATCAAAACCAGGCCCTTGGTGTCTTGTTTGAGGCAGATGCATGACAGAGGGAGAGTGTGAGCTCTAAAATTGAGGTCTTGACCACTTGTCCCCCAGAGATACTCTGACATTGTTTGTAATTCCTGTGGTGTAGAAGGGACTCTACCTTCCCTTCTGTTTTCCAGTGAAGCTATTAGATTTTCCTCCTTGTCTTCTCACTAAATAAAACACAACTGTTTCCTTTCCCCCCCTAGTTGGACATTTTGTAGTGAGTGAAACCTGTCACTTCAATAGGTCTTGTGGCTGAGTTATTGATTCTGTTGAGACTCAGTCAGCATATATACAGGTCTATAGAATCCTGGAGATTTGTTTTTACCAATGCTGTGGCATATCATTTCACACTGTTATATAAAGGATCAAGCAATTATCACCAACTGTACTTCTTTAAAGCTTAAAACTTCTTTAAAGTTCTCAGTATGTCAATGAGGCATGCAGGATACCAATAAGACTATATATTAAATAATCTCTAAATATTTAATTTGGAATTGATAAGGTAACACTATAAACTGTCAGGGATTTGCATCCTTCCCAGAAATACAAAATTTCAATAGTGTATATTAAAATATATAATTTTCTAAACAATACAAAACCAGAATTTTGAGGGCAATGCAGATAATCCTCCACTTATGACTATAATTGTGTGAGAATTTTGGTTATGAATCAGTTCTATTAAGTTGATCATTATATCACTTGATTCAATTTTATAACTTTGTCAGCATTGTTCTAACTTCATTGCACTAAGGGAACTGGACTATAAGAGGGACTGTCTCTTTCCAGTTACACCAGCCTATCCTATTAGATATTGCAGAGAAGGCAGCTGGAAGTACCATTAGTGATGGGTCCCAGGGATGTGCCTTCTCTCCTGTGGCAACCACCTTATGGAACATTGTTCCCCAGGAAATTAGATTGGCTCCATGCCAGTTTGGTCTAATAGTTAAGGTACCAGGCTAGAAAGCAGGAGTCTTCAGTCATGACTTAACCATGAAGGCTAGCTTTCTAACCTTGGGCCAGTCACTCTTTCTAAGCCAAATTTCACCTCACAAGGTGGTAGTTGTGGGGAAAATAGGAGGAGGAAGATGTTTTGGATACGTTCACCATTTTGGATTGTTTGCAAAAATAAAAAGTGGAATACAAATAAATGAATCAAAATAAAATAATACGTTCATAAAGCCCTCAAGGCCTGCTTATGCTGCCAGGTTCTGGGTTACCAGGGCAGTGGAGATTTGTCCCAATGATTCCATTGTTGAGGGGACCATTTTTATCCTTTCTTCACTCACATTTAGTATTTTGTTTTGATGTTAGTTATTATTGTGGCATTTAGATTTTACCTGTTTTTATTGGCTGTTTTATTTATTGTTGTGTGCCATCCAGAAGAGAGAGGTGGGTGGTTATATAAATTTGATTAAAAAATGAATAAACTTTGAATGGTTGCTAAACAAGGCAGTCATTAAGTGAGAACTTACCTGTAGTCTTGACAGACAGTAAATGCATAACTTAATGTAAAGCATACATACATTTTTCATGCATGTATATCAAGAAATACCTTACAATGATAAAGGTATGGACCAATGGTGGGATTCAGGTTTTTTTACTTCTGGTTCTGTGGGTGTGGCTTGGTGTACATGGCAGGGGAAGGATACTGTAAAATCTCCATTCCCTCCCCATCCTACTAACCTGCTTTCCAGCTCTGTTCTCTTGTTCAGGGCAATAAAAGAAGACCCAATCGATCAACTGGACTCACAGGCAGAGAACTGAGGGGGGTGGGGCCAGTCAGAAGTGGTATATGCCGCTACTGGTTCTCCAGAACTGGTCAGAACCTGCTGAATACCCCCTCTGGTATGGACCAAATACACTGTACCTAATCACTCAAATGCAGGTGAATAAAACGAGTGGTATATTGTAACGTATTCTGCTTTCTTTTCCTGGAAAGCAATTTAGTAGCTCCTCACTGAAGAATATGTTTGAGGGGGAAGTTTTATTGCCTCCATTTCGACTTTGGCCATTCACTTCAGATGAAATAGCAAATCACCACTATTTGTATCTAGGAAGTATTGATTAAGAGATAATTCCACACTAACACAATATTTAAGGTCATGTAAAGGTTTATGCAATTTGACTGGCAAACAGGGTTGTTAAGGATTTAGTTCTTTTCCTGACTTACTAAATAATACAGGAAAGTTGGGATAGTGATGAATTAAAAGATTTGGGCCATATTTATCTATTTTATTTTTATCCTTAATTCTCATTGATATAGTAATATAATATTATGCACATATCATTTTCATAAAAGAGGCATTCCTAATGTTAAACTAACATGTCATTTTAATATTGCACCAAACTTTCAATGTGATAACAGTTGGTTATAAATATTGCATTTTCCACAGTGTTTTTGTCAATATTTCCTTCCGTTGTTATACACAATGAGTCATGAGGATTAATATTTCTTCCAATATGGAATATTTATTGCAGTAGAAGTGAGCAGTGTGTCAGGAGAAATCTCTTAATCCGCTTCATATCAAGATAACTTTGAGAAGTATGTCCTTGTTTACAGCTTATTTTTTCACAGGGAACTATGTTTAAAATGGAAAATATGTTGAAAAATCTAGGAATATCACCTACTATTGTGAATAAAGCACAAATAAAGAGTTCATTAAATCATAAATGCACAGTTTAAGGCAAAGATACTGGTTGCATTGAGCATGTGATTTGGGCAAAGAGAAAGTAATGTTGTAAAAGCAGAAGGTGAACCCCTGTAGTATTAAAGCCTCTCTCTCTTTTCTTGTTACTGCTGTTCCTGGTTTCCCTTTCCTACCATTCCCTATTATGTCTCATTTATCACTAAAGCCATTAATGGATTAATTTTATTTATTTTCTAAAAAAAGCTCAGGAGGGTTATGTGTGCTGTAAAAAGCTACAAAATGGGTAGTACAGTAAGTAAAATATAGACACACACAGCAACATGGAGGAATGTATCACTTGTTCTTGGATTATATAACCCTGACTCTTACTCTGTGCCATCCTGGAATTTATGAGACCAATTTCTAATGAGAATGGGATGGCACTGAGTAAGAGTCAGGGTTATATGCTGCTGTGGTTTAAGAAGATTGCAAATTAAAATATAGCTTTTGTGTAGGCCTGAACTGTTATTATGTTCTGAATTTTATTGACAAATAAGGTTGATAAAATAAGGTTAATTGTGAAGTCCTTCAAAAGATATCCTTTAAGAAGGAAGGAAGGAAGGAAGGAAGGAAGGAAGGAAGGAAGGAAGGAAGGAAGGAAGGAAGGAAGGAAGGATAGGACAGGAAAACGTAAAAGATTTGAGTAGACTGTTTCATTTATGCCCTGGCAATAACTTTTGTTATATTGGAAAACCATGCATTCATAATACATAGCTTTTAAAGTTGCTGCTTATTGCAAATACCACAAGAAACTCATTCAGGAATGCATTAGGCTAGGTTAGGATAATCATATGTTTTATTATGTGTTTAATGTCTCTAAATGTTAGAAATGGTCGAAGGGGGAAGAATTATTATGAATTATTGTGAAAAGGTAACAATGCTACAGAATTGTATGCAGAAAATGTAACTTGAGAAAATAAGCTGTTTAAAAGCAGTCTTTGTCTTTACAACCACTGTTTATTGGATGAATTTACAACTCTCTCCCTTGATGGGCATAAGCAAACGTATTTGTGACATTATCCTTAAACTGGCTATATTTGTCTCTCATAGTATCCATGGGGCAGATTCAGATTATTGTTAGTAGCTCAAAAAAAAAAAATCTAGTGCCTCCAGTCTNCAAAAAAAAAAAAATCTAGTGCCTCCAGTCTAATCACTGAGTGGTGAGGAGGAGAGAAAGATACATGCATATAGAATAGCATTAAGGGCAGTATAATATAATGAACTTATTATCTCTGTAGATGAGACAATACTGCTATCTGTATTTTTCCTCAACAGGTAGAAACTACAATTTCCTACTGCTCAATTTGCTTTAGATTTCTTACTACCAAAGGAAATCAGGCCACCCTTTAAAAAAATTGCTAATACTGTAGAGGTTCCCAAGATGTTTCATTTGTAAAAGACCACCCAGTTACCCAAAGCAGAGTAGTGTTTCCAAACAGAACAGCAGAGGTTCTTCTTTCTCTCTACTAGAGGTTGCTTGACATTCTGCAAACAGGAGAGGCATGAATAATTTCTTTGGAAGGCTTGCTTGAATGTTTAAGGGACAGCAGGAAATGGTGCAACCGTAACTGTTCTATTTGAATAGCCTGATTCAGAGACTCTTGAATGGCAGCCAGCCATTCATGAATTTGGTAGAAAAGGACTATAAGGGTATGGAAGCTCTAGAAGATGAAGAACAAAACTCACGAAGGGGACTTTCTTCTTACAGCTCTTGGCTGCCATCCACAAGTAATACACATGTAAATTTAAGCCTCCCTCTATGCAAAAATGATCATCTGACTGAGTCAATAAAATTATCCCATGCAATTACATTTCAATGGGGTCTTCATATCTTGCTCCAGTCAGGACACAATTCACAGCATATAATAATTGCCCATGGAAATAAGTGTTTCTAATTCCTTGTTTTTAATTTCTTGCATCTCTTTGTCCTTTCTACCCCTTCATTTCCTATGTGTGCAAAACAGCTTTTGTAGTTGGAGAAGGGAAAAAAGGGGAAAGAAAAAAGAAGCCGCCATTGGGTAATTGGCAGGGATTTGCCACATAAATAGAAATAAATAAAATGATAAACAAGGACATTTGAAGTGTTGTCTGAGCATTTCATCTTCATGTGTCTCCACTTATCCACAAACAAGGACTGCTTTCAGTCTAGGATTGATTGTCTAGATATCAGATCATAATTATTTTTTGTTGCTACTTTCTTTTATAAAACCCTGGCAAATGTTCAAGCAAACCAACAAAGGAACAAAACCCAAGCAGAGATAGAAACAGCATCCTTCATCATAAATACCATTATTAGAAAACAGGTTCTACTGAAATTGAAGTTGGAGAATCAAGTGTCAATCAGTAATTGTATTTTGATTGCTGTTCTTTTTTTAAAATAAGATAAAACAAGTACCAAAGTGACCAAACATAAATAAGATAATTAAAATGCATAAAAATAAACATTGTCAAATTAATCATTTAGCAGTTAACAATCCTTCTTTTGAGATGTTCTTTCCACTTGTAGAGAAGCAATGGGGAGATGTCTATATAAATATATGTGTTCTTTTCACCTTCCCAAGATTATTTTTATGGGGAACATTCTGCTATAGAAAAACAAAATGTAAGACAGTAAGGAATCAGAAGGATCCATTTTGGAACATGAGATCTCATTCAGTGACAGCAGCAAATGGTGAATAGTGAACAGAACTTTTAACACTGATATGAAAAAAAACCTGATTGTGCTTTAAAAAAAATACAGCACAGATAAGTGAGTACCTATCAGCCCAAAATCAAATCCCACAACAACCACAACCTCAACTACAGTCACAACTACAACCAAAAATAACCACCAAATCATAGCCACAAACAATTACTATCCCATCAAATAATTCCACAAATAATATCCCCTTGCTCATCAAAGGCATTATGTAACGTGAACAGATACGTCCAAATGACATCTTATTTGGTCTCGAAGACACCAATGAATCAGACGACATCACCAAAGTTCGTGATATCATAAGCAACTCAAAAAATCTCTCCTGAAGATATCATTGGAAACAACCAGAGATGGCCCTAAGTTCAAATACAATGATGGCTCTGTGGCCCAATATTTCGAGGAGTGTATGCCAAAAATGAGTCAGAAAATGCATATTCATTCACACAATAAATGCCATTGCAAAAACCAATCCCTACCACAAAAAACTTCGTTCAAGACCAGACTTATCCAGACTGCAAAGAATCCACTCCGTGAACTCTGTGAAAGAACTCAAAAAATCCTCTAGACAATGGAGAAAAGGACCTTTACATTGACTACAAAGCTGATTGCATCCAAAAGAGTCACACAACCCACAACTCCGCATCCAACTCCACCCCATCCAATCCAACATCACTCAAAACTATTGCCCACATGTCCCTAACTACCTCTATTCCAACTACAACTGGCCTTAAATGCATTCTTAAATGCAAGAAGCCTTGTAAATAAAATACCTGCATTTCTCCTCTCCCTAAATATGGCTAAATTCGACATTATATTTGTCTGTGAAACATGGGCTCAACACATTTCTCCCTGGCTCCATTACCACAAGTAAGAGACTATCAGGTTTACCAATCAGATCTGGAATCCATAGAGGGAGGGTGTGTTGCTATCTTCTATTAAAAAGTCCCAGCGTCTAAAAAACATCCAAGTTAACTAGGAGCTTGCTATTCCTGAAACCATTGCGTCTGTGAACTGTCCTTAAATATCACATTTCGGTTCTTACTATGTTATAGAGCCCCTGATTATGACATTGAACATGCAAACAAATTAAATAATGACTAACATGGAACAGCATCCTGCCCACACGCTTTTATCTTTCTTGATGATTTCAATCTACCTCATATATAACTGGACCCTTCATGAATGTACAACTGACCCACACATGCAATCTTCGAAAATGCAGTAACAAATCTGGGACTAGAACAACTAGTAAACCAACAACACTAGACTGAACAACTGCCTCGATCTCATCTTCTGCAATAGTTTGAATTCAATTTATGGGAATACAAAATTAAAAAAAAAAAATAAAACTTTTCCAACAGTGGACCACAACATGATTGACTTTTGTTCAACATACGTCCACACAAAAATCATCACAATGATGAAATCCCCAATTATAACTTCAGAAAAGGCAAACTATGATCTCATAAACAACGATCACTCATCCCTTGATTGTCAATTTCTATTTCACTGGATGCAGTACTGGTCCGAAGACCATTACAACTTATTTTTATTTTGAAGTCAAAAGAGTCATCAAAACTATATGAACCAATAACAACTCCCAAAACCAAGAAAAACAAATTACCCACCAACAAAAAGGAAGCATCAATCAAAAAAGAAAATCATTTTTGGCAGAAAAACAAATCTGGTCACATTGCCAACTTCAAAAGCTGACACAAAAATTTATGGCCACCAGATAAAGACTGAATGCACCAATTATCACATTAAACAAGAAGAAAACCTTCTATGCACCAATTCCACTTGCACTTTCTACAATTTTTAAATAACAAACTAAAAGACTCAAGGTCCATCCCACCCCTGAAAGGAACCGTAATGTAAAGACTGCAGTGGTGACACTATTAAAGCCAACCTCTTTCAATGCATTTTTTGGCTCAGTATTGTAAACAGCCAATGGATCATGCCCAGTATTTCCACAGACAACTACAATGATCTAATACATATCCATTTTACAGAAGACAATATGTGCCTACTTCTTAAAAAAGCTATCCACTGCAAAGCCGAACTCTAAGCATAATCTTTGAAAAATCTTTCAGGACCAGCTGCTTGCCTAAGCTATGTCACAAGCCATGGTCATCCCCATCTTCAAAAGGGAGACCCCAGCCTAGCTGAAAATTACAGACCAATCTCTTTATTTCTGTACCTGTAAAGTTTATAGAATCAATTATTAACCAATTCACTATCCTCCACTTAGAGAAAAACAACCTACTCTCAATAAACAATTTGGTTTCAGGAAAAAAAACTATCCTGTCATGCAACTCTTATAATGCAAAAACATATGGACTACACAAACTCGATCAGGGCAAAGCAATAGACACAATTGACATAGACTTCTGTAAAGCCTTTGATTCAGTGGTACAAACTACTCCTAAAACTAAAATCTTATGGTATCTATGGACACCTGCATAACTGGGATAGAAGCATTCCAGACAACAAATTGTCAAAACTGGGAGTGTCCTTTCAAATTCTATACCTGTCAACAATGGTGTCCCCCAAAGCAGTGTTCTAGGACCAACTCTTTTCATACTCTACATAAATGACCTCTGTCATCATATCAAGAGCAACTGCATTCTCTTCGCTGATGATATAAAGCTATCAACACCACAGATAATACTGCTACCTTTCAAAAGACCTTGACTATGTATCGGAATGGTCAAACAAATGGCAACTTTCAAATCTCAACAAATAAATGCTCTGTCTTACAAAAATCATAAAAATAAAAGCAGGCTGAATAGCAAGACCTTGGTTGATGATCCAAGCTCTGTCAAGGACCTTAGAATACTCATCTCTAATGACCTAGTGTCTAGAGCCCATGTACTACATAGCCAAAAAGGCATTAAGCAGTTGTTAGCTTAATTGCTTACATAAGCTTTTTCCTCTGGTAATATTACACTAAATAATGGAGCATTACAAAAATTTGCTGACCAAAAAGTCGAATACAGATCATCAGTCTGGAATCCACATACGTATCTGATATTAAACACAGTTGAGAAGGTTAACAAGAAGAGTTTCCAGTCCTCTACTCATTGCAGAATACCTTATGCCATCAGGCTCAAATTCTAGACCTAGAAAACCTAGAACTATGCCGCCTTCGGTCCGATCTTAGTATATACATAAAATCATACATTGCAAGTCTTACCTGTCAATGAATACTTTCAGCTTCAACCATAACAACACAAGAGCAAACAAAAAGATACAAACTCAAGGTTAATCGCAACAAAATGATTGCAGGAAATACAACAGATGGTCAATGTTTGGATACTTCTATCTGAGTCTGTGGTTTCTTCCCCATACACCAAAAACTAAGAGGTCTGAAGGGGCCGTGCATAAGTTGCACCAATGTGCCTACCGTCCCTGTCCTATTGTTTCTTTTATTTTTATTTTTTATTTTTCTTATATGTATCCATGTACTCATAACTGTGTTTTACTACCTTTTCTTGTAAGCAATTGACAAAAATAATAATAAATAAAATAAAACTTATATCTGGGATCTTTAATTGTTTTGGACTGAAGCATTTATTATTACTTCAGCACCAATTGCCAAACATATCCTCACAGAAAATCCTTAAGCCCTGTCACACTGCACCAACAGATGCAAGAGGATGTAATAACAGACAAAAAGCTTGCCATCCGTTGGTTAACGCGATGTACTCACTGCCTCCGTTTTGCTTCCTCTTCTATTCCGTCCGGCATCCATTTATGGACGTTTCATGCTGCTCAGAAAGTTTGTTGAAGCTTGCTCAAAACTTTTGTGCAGAAATGTATCCAATTTGTCCGTTCTGCAAGTCCGTTACGCATCCGCTATATCCCACTAGGCATCCGCTGCGCATCCACGCAACTCGCATCCACTCAGACGCAGGGAGGAAGTGGAACAGACGCGGAATGATCGCAGAACGGATGCAGAATGGATGCAGCACGGAAACAAAAGCGTTTAAAATGGAAAAAACATTCGCAGAGGGGACCTATCTCGGATATTAAGATGTCTAGAGACGCCTAGAGGATGCCTAGAGGATGCAAAGGGACACCTATACTGCCTATAAAAAGGGGAGCAACACATCTGGATTTCACTTTCAGACCAGCAGCCCTGCTGCAGACCTCTGCAGCCTTCATCTGACACTTGCTCTGTCACAGCATCCAGTCATCTGCACCATGGATCGTAACACAGTCCTTTTGGCAGCCACCCATCCTTCTGCAACAGTGCGAAGCCATCTACAGGCTCTGTGAATTCTACTACGGGAACAAAAAGAGACGGCCAAGAAGCGTCTGGGTACGAAGATGGTTCGCCAGTGAAGAGCAGAGGACGGACTGGTACAACAAGCTGATGGTGGAGCTCAGGAACGAAGACACTCGGGCATTCCAGAACTTCATGAGATTCCTCCAGCCATGTTTTGAACGAAGTTGTGCAGCGGCTGACACCCAGGTTGACCAAAGGCAAACACCAAATTCCAGCCCAGCCTGGAAACTGGGCTCAAGGTGCACTCACTCTGCGCCACCTGGCCCAGAGACCCCTACAGGAGCATGCAGTACGGCTTGAGGGTGCCACACAACACCATCAGCATTGGTGGTCAGGAAGTGGTGCAGGCCATCATCAAAGAATACAAGGAGGAGCTCCTCAGTTGCCCCTCACTGAAGAAGATGGAGAAAGTTCAGAGCAGTGGTATCAGAAGTGAACTTTCCCCACACACCGTTGAGCCATACATGGCAAAGCACGTGGCCTGCAAAGCTCCAGCCAAGGCGGGTCCACTTATTTAATTACAAGGGCTTCTTCAGCATTATCCTTTCTTCGCCATGGTCAATGCTGACTACAAGTTCATGTACATCGATGCTTCAGCAGGCGGCTCATCTTCAGATGCCCAGGTATACAACGCCAGTCACCTCAAGGAGGAGCTGGAATGCAACCTCATCGTGGAGCTTCCCAAATCCAGAACCCCTGCCCAACGACACACAAGATATGCCCTACTTCATCGTGGGGAGACGCGCTTCTCCCTCACAACCTACCTCATGAAGCCCTACACCTCCAAATACCTCACCATGAAAAGAGCTCTTCAACTACAGGCTTTCCAGGGCAGCGCGGTGGTGGAGAACACCTTTGCATCCTGGCATTCCAGGTACTTCTCACCACCATGCTGCATCCCCCAGAGGACCGTAGGAGGATCGTGGAAGCTTGCGGCATCCTGCACAATGCTCATGCGCACCGCTACCCAGTCTTGCAGAAACAGGCTGGGTGGACCTCCAACAAGGCAATGGGGACATGGAGCCTGGGGAATGGAGCAAGGCGAACCTGATAGACACTGAGGATATGCAAGGCCCCAACAGAAGGCCTCACTGAAGGAAGAAGCAATGCAACCTCCTGAAACACTGGTGAACTCCCCAGCTGGAGCAGTGGAGTGGCAAGACAGATGATAGATGCTTAAATGGATGCTTCCTTCAGCCTGTCTCATCACACTGATGAGATTGGGCCATTGTATGTTGGGTGGGCCTACAATGAAACAGGGCATTTAATTAAAGAGTTGTGTTTTGTTCAAATGTGTGATTCAATGCTTACATTATTATTGATAATAAAGGGGCCATAGGTGTGGCACCTGGAGGGTGGACCATACAGTTCCCACTATGCTTGCACTGGATGTTTATCTATCCCACTGCTATTACCCATCCCAAAGGTATTTCCTGCCCACCCTACTGCTATTCTAACCCATCCCACAGCATAGCACAGGCTTAAACCCATTTCTAAAAGTTTCCAGCAAACTTTATTTAAAAAAAGAAGCGAAGCAAATGTATGAATCAAAAATAGACTTAACTACAAGAAGCTATTAAACAAAAATGAGTCTCTGGCACTCCTCTTGGTCGCTCAGTCTCAGGGGTAGGGTCCAGTGCTGTGGAGGTGGTGGTGCTGGAGTGCTTGTCACATCAGCTCCTCCAAAAGCAGAAGCAGCAGAAGCCCCAGCCCAGAAAGGTGAGCCCGTGCTGCAGAAGCCCCAGCAGAACCAGAGTGAGGGCCATGGGGGGATGGTAGCCCTGTCCCCTTGCAAGGGCTGGGCAGCAGATGGCTGGGCTTGCTTGCTTCAGCATGTGTTGTGGGTTCGCTGGCTGGCAGGGAGGCTGGCAGGAACCAAGGGCTGGCAGGAAGGCTGGCAGGAGGCAGGCACCAAGGCTGGCAGAAGGCTGGCAGGGAGCAGGCACCAAGGCTGCAGGAAGGCTGGCAGGCAGGCTGCAGGCAGGCAAGGCACCAAGGCTGGCAGCAGGCTGGCAGGCAGGCAGGCACCAAGCTGGCAGGCAGGCTGGCACCAAGGGCTGCAACGCAGGCAGACAGCAAGGCTGGCAGGGAGGCTGGCAGCAAGGCTGGCAGGGAGGCTGCATCAAGGCTGGCAGCAAGGCTTGCAGGCAGACATGCAGGCAGGACAGGCAAGGAAGACAATATGTCTGGAAGCAGGTCTTTCCTCTGAATGCGACCTGCTTCCGAGCTGCTTCTGTATATCCGCGGGGCTGACGCAATGCATCCTCCCCGCATGCGCAATTACGCTCGGCATCTGCTAGGCTTCGCTGTGCATCCGCTGGTGCATCTGCTCTGCATCCGCTGTGCATCCGTTCTGCATCCGCTGTATCTGTTCCGCGTCCGCTTTGCTGCGCTCCCCCGGAAGACCTTGCGGATGTGCCAATCCGCTCCCATCCGCTTCCACCCGCTAGGCTTCCATTCTGCATCCACTTTCCATCTGCTCTGCGTCCGTCCCCGCATCCGTGCCTTCCGTGTTATCCGTCTGTTTTGCTAATTTTGCCCCTTCTGAGAGTGGTTGGATAACAATGGATGGAACATTTTTCTCGTCCGTTGTGTCCGTTTTGCATCCGTTGGGCAGTGTGACAGGGCCTTTATCTTTCTTCCCTTGGCTTTATCTGACTTTCTCCTGAGTGGATAGAAGGAGCCATAAGGGGAACTTTTCTTTAGTTTCATAAAGACAAAATGCAGATTCAAGAGTTAACAATCCATCAAACTTTAAGTCCCTGGGATGTGATAACTGGGAACATTTTAAGACAGAACATGAAGTCATATATCCATTTTAAAAAGAATGCATTTGTTAAAACAAGTGCTCTTGTGCTAATTTTTGTTTACTCTCCCAAATTGTGTGTTTATAATGGGAGATGACTTTTTGAGTTTTTGGTGGGAATGCTGTATAGATAGTATTTCAAGTCAGTATTTGATGAAATGGCATTTTGATTAGCAAGCTGAGCAGCATGACATTTAAATAATATACTGTATATCTGGCTTCATGATTGTAGTAAAAGAGGAATCATCAATGATTCCTCATCAGTCTGGAAGGAGATATTAAAGAGGTGCCAATAGGCTCAGTTCTAAGCCCCATATCCTTCAATATTGTATAAACAGTTTGGATATAATGCTTGTAAAATTAGCAGATGTCACAAAATTGAAAAGGCTAACTAATATCCTAGAAAATAAAAACAACATCCAAAATCATCTTGATTGCTTAGAAACATGGGCTAAGAATTACAGAATGAAATTTAACAGAGATAATTGTTAAGTTATTTTTCATTTAACAGTTTTGTCATAGGACATGGGAAAATAAGCTTGAGAAATGAGGATGCAAGGAGAATATGATAGTGTTCTTTAAGTATCTGAAAGGATGGCACAAAGAAGAAGGTCAAGATTTGTTCCCTTTTATTTCAGAAAGCAGGACATGAATAATAGATCTAAGTTACAGGAAGACAGATGTTAACTAAATGTTTGAAAAACAAAACAAAACAGAAAGATAAGTTTGTCTGAAGAATCAGTTATCCCAAGAAATGATAAATGAGTATACTGTTTCCTGGAGACTTCAGTTGGATCCTAGACAAGCATCTATTGTAAATGGTGCAATTTCCTCTCTGTGGTCTAGCATGCAATGAGACAAGAACTGCTTTTACATGTAACATGGGATTTTTGATATTTTTTGGAGCAACCATTATAGTTATAATAAAATAACAAATATATTTTAAATAGTTTCAAGTTTATTAAGCCTTCCAACTCTGTGATTGTACAATATGGAGATTTTCACAAAATGGTGTCCTTGGAAAATATGGAAAAGACAAACCAAGCTCCATAGGGAACCCAAAAGCTAAAAACAACAGTTACATTTAAGCCTGAGATTTTGCTCTGCAACATCTTGCAATCTTCCCATTCATTTAAAAGAATGAAAGTCAAGGGGGAAAAAATTGAAAGGCAAAGTAGCTTGACAGGTTGGCTGACAAGTTATAGCCCAAAAGCACACTGAGAATTCAGAGTTTACATAGTCTTGCAGGCAGTGGTGCAGTTTAGTAATACATTGTTCTCTGTTTAATAGTTTTACCCTAACCCTCTTTGGAGAGCAATACACATTATTAATTCCCCTCAAAAAGCATCCATATTCTTCCTGTTCTTTGTACTGATGGTAGCCCTGGAGAGCTTCTCTACTCTACTTCTCAGAAAACTTTCACAGAAGTTGTGAAAATGCAAAGGGATGTATTTTATTGTGCAGATGCTCTGATTAAAGCCCATTTTAACAGAGTAAAAGATGTAGGTTATCATCAAAATTAATCTTAGTGCTTGCTGGCTTTGGAATTTGGGGAGTTGAAGTCGGTAGATCTTAAAGCTTCTAAGATTGAGAAATACTGCCTTAATGTAATACCTGTATTATAGCTGCTTCTATTTGGCATCTTGTCCTACAATTTCTGCCTTGTGGTAGCTTGTGAGAATCCTGTCATCCATGTATTTGGAACATTTCTCTAGCTGAATGGGAGAAAGGTTGCTTATCAACTAGAAATAAGTTGATGTGAAATAGGTTGATGTGGCTCCCTCAAACACTAAAGTCCACATTTTTATACTATTTTCATGTTAAATATGAAAGCCACCAGAATCAATACTTTTAAATAGAAGATACAGATAAAAATGTGAAATAACCCCATCAATTTAACTTAGGACATGTTTCTGTGATCATTTGTTTAGTTTATTCTTCATAACTTGTAGTGACTAGGGATAAGCGATATCTGAATTCAGTGATATATATCAAGACTGATTTTTTTTTGCTATCTGCAATAGCCAAATTTTTATATTCTTAGGTATAGTTAAGCATAAGATTGATAGTTGTTAAAGGATTTGTGCTACCTTATTAATAGTTACTGAAAATAAGCATCATGACTTAAGAATGCTATTAAACAATTGTATAGGTTTTTGGCATTCACAGCTAATCTCACAGAAGACAGGTCCAGCATTTGCAGTGAAGTGTCAGGACACAATGATAAAACAATACAGCCTCTCTTATAACTCTTAGAAAACTAGGGGAAAATGATAACCCAATCACAATTTGTGTAGTTGTTCTAAGGTGCAGAGGAATCTTAAAGTTCCACGCAGAAAGTTCTGCTTTTGCAAGGACTCATTGTTGACCAATCAAAAGTTTGAATTCTTTGTTCAAGCATCCAATCCATTTCCTTCTTCTGTACTTCAAGGATTTAACATTTCATTTATGATAATAATGGAGAAGTAGGAGCAATGTAGGAGACTCCGCTTCCTAAAGGAGCATCTAATACAGCCAAGAAGGGATCTGGAACAGTACAACACACAACAAAGTATATTATCCATGTCAAATTGTTGCTAAAGTTGGTGGATAGTTTTCTTCTTTTAAAAGTTGCTGAGCTCTTTAAAATTAACTATTTTTCTGAATTAAACTGATTCTATGTATTCTATCAACTTGATAGGCCAAAAAGCAGGCAGTATTCACTTCAGTTATTTTATCGCACTTGCATTAACACTTTGCTTGCAAGCAACAAATATTCGTACAATTTCAGACTTCAGAATGAGGCTTTCCTGCATTGACATAAAATAGAAATAATCAGAGTGGTGCAAGTCGAGCAGTCTTTCTGGAAGGCAAAGTAGGAATTTCTTTTAAAAATAAGGGCTGGAACTTAAATAACAGGTAGCTAAGTTAGTGTACTTTGCCCAAAAGATAGTGCATTTTTCCAGTCACTTCCTCTTCATCTAAAATGCTGGCGCTTGACTACTAATAGTAGCCATATTTCACATGGCAGGTACTTCCACTTCAGTGGAGGATGAAGTGATTTATATTTGCAGCTTGTACATAAATTTAACTTTGGAAAAGCGCTTTGTGAGTCTGTAAATGTAAAGAGGGCAGAAAGCTGTATAAATGTGCCATATCATATATTATTAATCAAAGCTTAGCTGTTTACTTACTCAGCATAGACTTTTTATTCATGCAGAGCCAAGCATCTAAGTCTATTAAGCAAAGTCTTTGTTGAGCTAAAGTATCTGTCTGTGGTTCTAAAGGATTTTCCATCCTCCTTGTAGATCACCTTGGTAGAATAAGAATGACATTCACTGTTTTGCAAAATGTGTCCTCCAGTATTGCTGTTTGCTAATTATGGTGGATGAGGCTTTTGAAAATGTCAGATTGAATGTTTGCTTGAAATGGCGGAACCCTGATTTATATAAATGAAGTTCTATTTATTACTTCATTATTTTAAGCCACAATAAATATATTTCTTATTAACAATTATATATTTTTTGTTTGTCAAATAATTTTAGAAATAGCTTTTTGTTTTAAGGAAGTTTTCCATTTTATTGGTTAGATGCCCAGTCGTGTGTATAAGTGAAAACAATGTACATGATGTTTTAGCCTTATATGAAAATCCTAAGATTATTAATTCATTAAAAACTAGGGAAGCAAATGCTCAGGAACTTAGAATGAACAAGGCCTTAAACTCAAACTCTCAAGTAAAAACAAAAATAAAAAAGGCAGAAAAAAAGAAAATAATAAACAGAGATTTAGTAGATGTATCTTTGAGGAACAGGAATTGTTTTGTTGTAGCCATGGTGAACCATGGTCTATTAGAAAAGAAAATACAAGGCTCTGAGCTAATGAATCACCACTTCGTATAAACCACTGTTATAAGCTGTTTGCATCTTATTGCTTGCTCTGTATTTTTGTTCAATACTTGAGAACTTGTAGGGGGAAAAAAGAAACTATTTTATTTTAACACAGAAACATTTCAGTGTTTAATTAGCTGTTTATGAGACAATTTAATATATAAAAAATATCACTGGATTTATACGCACATGTGCTCTAAGTAATAGCCATAAGAAGTTCTAATCAGGATTGAGATCATGGCAAATATGAACAGAGTTAACCATTTATCTTCAGATGTTCTTCTGAAAAAAGTTATTTTTTGAAGATCAAATTTTTACTATCATCAGCTATAGGTATGGTAGATATTTCTATATTGCTGCACTAATTTGTGCTTATATGTCAAAGCCTATATGTAAAGTGGAATGGAATTATGTACAAAATTTATACTGTCTTTTTCAATGTAGTTTTAAAGCAATAAACAAAGAAATAAAATCCAAAAATAGTTTTTTTAAGTGGAAAATGATATTTAAATATTTATTTGAGCAACAAGAAACAGTTAGTCAAAGTAACTAAAGCTGTGATATAAAGAGGAAAAAAGGAAACATAACTAAAATCAATTTATCCAGCCTCATTCACTGTTTATCTCATTATTATTCTATTTTTGCAAATTCTCCTTCTGGCACATACACACACCCCTTTATGTGGTGCCTTTTATACTTTAAACTTCTCAGGTCTTTCTTTTTCAAGATCTCATCTGTTCAAGATCCCCCCCTTCTTTCCTTGCTCCATTCACTTTTCTTTCATATATTGTATCTATCTTGCAGTTCCGTTCTCATTTATTGTTTGTTGTAGAAGAATGTAATTCTGGCTTTGAGAAGGGAGTGAGGGGGAGGAAGGCAAAGAGGTTGCTCAATCCTGAGAAAGTAGAAATGATGAGAATATTCTTACCTTGATGTCTATGGAGATTCTCAGTCATCCAGGTCATGAGATCATCACCTTCATTTTCTTGTCCTTGGAGTAGGAAAGACTTTCAAGGTGTTTCTAATATACCTACAACAGTGAAACAGCAATTCGTTAAAAACACATGGGCACACATCAAATGGGCTTTTGCTAATAGAAAATATGTGTATTTGAAATTTTGTTGTCCAAAGCTTAATTATCTGTGGATCTTGTCAGCCTTTCAAGGTAAATTCGACTAGGAAACTAAAATTATATTGCTTTTATATAGGGTTACAATAACATAATTTTTCAAGTCTGAATATGCTTCTTCCCTCCATTTTTGTGCGAAAGAGCTAGAGAGAATCATGTCTGATACATTTTCTCAAATTACATTTCTGCTTTGGGCTCAAAATTCTTTTATCCATTGCTGTCATCTTGTTGTCATCTTCCTGTTCCTCAAGGTTATTCTTATAGCCAATTCTTTTAGCCATGAGAGACTTTCAGTTGAAACACAATCCTGCAAATAACAAGGGCTATCTGTACATCCAGCATATTATTTATTATCATCGGATTCCACCATTTCTAACTTTCCCATCAAATCAATAAAACTTTTTTTTTTGTATTTTTAACTGAAAATAACACTTTCACTGAAAAGGAATATAATTTATGAATGTTTATGCCATAACAAAGCCATTAATCCTTAAGGTTCAAAAGCACTTTCTGTATTTCTATTTATTTATTTATTTGAAAAAAACAAGATGACCAATATAAAAATAAAATAAAATAAAATAAAATAAAATAAAAGGCAGTGTATGAAGCAGTTAATGGATATAGCTGAAGCCAGAAAGTTCTGGAGAGTATTAGGGAATCATATTGGTGCATATTGCATTTAATCTTAATTTCCTTTTTTTAAAGGAATTTCCTTTTTTTTTAAAAGGAAATTTCTAAAATTTCCTTTTTTCCCCCTTACCGTATGTTTTAATTTCTTTGGCTGGTTGTTTCTCACTCCTTGCTGCATGTTACACAATTAGCATGATAGTTATGTGTATGTAGGTATGTGCATTTCTATGTGTAATGGAAAGGAGGGAAAGAGAGAGACAGAGAGACAGATACACATGTTGGTTGCACCAGAAATGCTACTGGCAATAGGTTGAAGAAGATTTAATGTTGTTCCTGACAATTTCTTCATTTGCTTTCTTTCTGCTTGACTTTTATTTGCATAGAGGCAGAACCCTGGCCTCCTTAACTGAAAAGGGATAAAAAAGATGACGGTTGTATTCAAGAGAGCATAAAGCAATAACATTAAAAACCCAGTGTTGCCCCAGATGCTGCTCAGCTCTTCCATCCCTATAATTTCAGAAACTACTATGTGTTGTTCATTCTCTACAATTGGCTTGATGGACCTCAATTTATGCACAGAGCAGTAGGGAATGCAGTTGGACTATTGAGTATTAGTTACTCTTGGAACTGATTCACTTATCCCGGAAATAAAGTGAAGTCAGTGTAGTTTGAGCATAAAACAAATTAATTTGCTAATTTTATCATTTTCAAATTATCAATTCAGGCAGATATCTTGGCCTGAAGAAGGGTAATAAATTAATACAGGACCAAAATAAAATGAACCTTTATGTTATGATGACATGAATTGAGAAGTATCATTTGCATAGAAAAGAAAATCTATGAAAACATTTCTGTAAAGCAAATAGCAATGTTGTGTAAATGGGCCAGTTACTAAAATTGATTGAGAGTCTTGCTTAGCAGTTTGTTGACATTTGTAAGTATCTTGGTTTACAACAGCAACTTCTGCTTGACAAAATGATGATTGAATCATTGCCTATGTGATGGACATATGTGAAACAATATCATAAATATAATTTTTATTTAAAGTAGTTTGAGCTGGAATCAGAATACCTATAGTAAATTTGATTTAACAAGTTCCAATTATTGAAATGGATATCCTCCAAAAATGATGAACTTCAGACCAGATTACTTTTTTCCAGGGGTAGGTTTCTACCTGTTCTGTCCACCTCTGTAGAACCGGTAGCTCTGAAGAGCAGCAGACATAGAACAGGTTCTATATCTGCTGATGTTTTTTCCCACCCGGGCTTTCACCTGATCTTTATTTCCTGATTTTTTTCAACTTCAGCTGTGAACAAGGCACAGCTGCAGTTACAAAAACAAGAAAAAAGGGCTGTTTCAAAAGCTGCTTCTCAGCAGGCAGTGTGCTAATGACCTGCTAAGGGCAGGGAAGCTAGTAAATCCCAAACTGGTAGTTAACCCTTTCGTATTCCATGCCTGATATAAGTCCAGATTGTGCTTGAAAAGTCTTTTATGGCTCTCAGTACAAGAAAGATTTTATAAAAAAACAGCAGGCAAAGAGAAATGTTTAAGATACAGAGAGGTATTGCAACAAGAGCATGGAGAATATAAGCTGAAGTTGATAAGATCAATTGAAGGATCAATTGATTTCAAAGGGATTTAGTTTTTAATAGTTTTCATATGCACAGTTAAGATAAAGGTTTAAGGTAGATAACAAGACATTTGAAAATGAACAGCATGAGAAAGAATTTAAAACTGAACTATGAACACATGATGAGCCTGTCTTTGTGACAGGAAGTGGTAGCAGGTTTAGTGTTGATTAGGAAAAAAAGTAGAAATGTTCACCTACAGTATGTGTTTGAGTATGTCATACACATAGTTTGCCTTCTCCCTAGAAAAGTATCTGAAAAATCCTCCAGTGTAGTTTAATTGCTTTTTATAAAATCAAGTGTGAACCAAACCATAGTCCTTTATTGTCAGATTCCATTTTTTTCATAATTCTTTATGGCACAGCAAAAATATGACAAAATATAAAGAACATTGAATTAAGGTTTGTCCTTGAGGACATTCTTATCAGGAAAAAAATGCTCACTTGGTTACAACACAGATAAGAGAGATTGTTGGATTCTGGCATGTGTGCTCATTTTTTTAGTGGGAGGAGAATTAGTGGTTTAAAAAATGGTCTGAGGGACTCATTACCAGTCTGAAAAGAGCTATTGAAATTAATAGTGTTTTAATTGTACTTTGCTTCATCAGCCCATTTTTAACCATAACAAAAGAAATTATATCCTGTGTGAAGAGGGCTCATTAAGGACTCTGGAAAAGTGACACTAAATTAGCACAACTTTTTAAACTGAAGAACACTGTGGCAAAATGTCTTGAGAAATCCAGAGGTCTTGAAAAGTAGAAATTGAGGTTATTTAATAAAGAGGATAGACTTCTGGACTATATTAACTTCTGCTACTATTCTGCTGCTACTATGTCTTTGTGTTATGCTTTTGAGTCCTTAGCCTACATCTAATTGTGAACATTTTTTGATGATATCCTTCACTCAAACAAGTTTTTTTTAATCATCTGCATAAAATAATCATCTGCTTGAATTCAAATGTGTTTCTGAAAGCATTCTGAGATCATATATATGTGAACTTGCAAAAAACTAACTATATGGCTTGGGACTAGTTCAAAAAAAAAATTAAGAGGTTTGGCTTACACTCAGCCGATATATGATTCTTGATTGTGCTATTTTAAGTATTCCTTCCTTCCTTCCTTCCTTCCTTCCTTCCTTCCTTCCTTCCTTCCTTCCTTCCTTCCTTCCTTCCTCTTTGTAGAGAAAAACATTTTTATGTAACAATATCTAAAAATCCAGTCATACACAAAATTGAGGTTCTATGAACTTTTCAGTGAACATCCAAATTCTGGAAGTCATTCAAAGCTAAAACAGCTAACTCCATTATCATATAGTCCACCAAATGTTTAGACTGTATTTGACATTTTGTCCCTCTAGTAACATTTGGGCACTGCCCTCTGAAGTTAGAACTGTAACACTCATGAGTCTGTTTGGGCCTCATACAATTGTTGAGGGGAATAATGGAGTTTCCTATTTCTTTACCAGTATGTGCTTTCTGGAGGAGTCATGAGTAGGAATGTATGAGACATCCTTAATGGTTTCCATACCTGCTAAATTTGAGCAGAAAACTCTCCTCTTATATGGTAATCAGTATATTAGCTCTTTGCTCCATGTCAGAGTCATTCATGGAATCTACAATTTTTGTTTAAAGCAGCATTGCACATTATAGCACATATAAAAATGGTGTGGAGTTGTCTTGCACCAATGCTATTTTTATCCTTTCCTCCCTGTTTACCCATCTATCATCCCACATATGATGTTGTCTGTACCAATTACCCATTACTGGAGTATCTTTTCAATCCATTTTGCTTTATCCTGTGTTACTTATTGAAGCCACCATTGTTAATTGCTGGTTCAGGATGCTATATTTCTAATGTAATGTAATAGCAACAGCACTTAGACTTATATATCACTTTATAGTGCTTTACAGCCCTCTCAAAGTGGTTTACAGAGTCAGCATATTGCCCCCAACAGTTTGGTTCCTCATTTTATCCACCTCGGAAGGATGGAAGGCTGAGTCAACCTTGAGCCTGGTGGGATTCTGTCTGCCAAATTGCAGTAGGATTTGTTTGGATAATGTTATAGTGTTTTAATGTTTACAATAGAAAAGAAGGAAAATATGCTTAGTAATGTATTTTTTTTAAATAAAAGTATATAGTGATTCAGGAAGAAGTTTTTTCCTGACAATGTTTATTGCAGGTCTTGTGAGAAGGCTCATCCCAATAAAGTCTACAGAGACATACAAAAGACTTACAGCCAACAAATTTAGATTCCCATAAGGACTATGCCTTCTGCATTTATTTTCCAGCAACTCATACAATAAAAAAATATATAGCTGTCAGGTGGCAGCGATAATGAAATGGATTGTAGGACCTATAGTGTGTAAATATGAAACATATTTGATAGAAAAAGTCATGTATATGAGATCCAGACATTTCTTTTTCTTAATAAATTTTGCCAGTGCTTCTTAAAAAATCCAAGCAGGACTGGTCATTATTTACATAAAATGATAACAATACGTATTTTCCTTCTGGATGTGTCCAATATATTGTTCAATTATGTAGATGATTAAAGCATGGATCTAAATAAACCCAATAAGATTCTTACTAATTGGCACTTCTGCATGCATTCTGAGCCTTCTGTAATCCATTCATGAAGTTATGACTTCTACATCAGAGGGCTGATAAGATAACATTTTTATGAGGTTCATCATCACCATTTGTGTTTGCTACAATTTTCTTCATGTGTCAATAGTGGCCTTCAACTCTTCTGCATTGTTCAGTCTCATGTCTCTCATCTTTCTCTTGGCAATGCCCCATA
>BHFT01077595.1:0-28856 GCA_004320025.1 Laticauda laticaudata
GATTGGATGGAGATCTATTAGACAGAAACATCTAAGTTTGTCAACAATGGAGGCTGAATTTTCATGTTTGTCTTTATAATGTACAGATTTAATTTTGTCTAAGCAATTATTAATTGATATGGGAATTGATGTAACAGATTCTATTGTTGTTTATTAAGATAATCAATCCACAATACAGATAGCTTCAAATATTGCTGTTAAGACAAGAATGAAATACACAGATTTAAGATATTTAAATGTGAGACAATGTATGCAAAGTAAAATGATTAAGCTGGAATCTTGTATGTCAGAAAACAATATAGCAGATCATTTTACAAGGTCCAAGGCTCTATAAAGCATAAGGCATGCTGCGAGGATTATGGATTTAGAATGTAAGGTTGCATATATTGTCCTACCCAAAAGGGGAGAATGTTAGAAATATAAGTTACCTAACAGGTATTTGGGTTGAAAATATATAAATCAGGATAAACAATTTAAAAGTGTATCTTTAAGAAAATGCAAAATTGTGATGAGGTGTGGTTTCTCAAACAGCCATAAGATGGAGCCAGGAACCTGGGTTGTCTTAGTCTTAGTCTCAGAAGAGAGTGAGTCTCTGTTTTCCTTCTGTTGGAGAGTTTTGCTGTTCCTCCATTTTTCCTAATTGACTGATATTCATGGATTTGATGTAAGTGTGATACTGAACTGTTTTTGACATTGGGCTTTGTTATTGGATTATCCCTGGATTGAAAACTAACTGATTTTACCTGTGAATGACTTTGGACTGCCTGTGTTTGAACTTTGCTTAAACGTTTATTGAAAGTAAAACCTACATTTACTATATAGTGAATCTGTGTGCTGTGTGTGTATTATTCAAAAACTACTCTCTGTATGTCTCCCTGTATGCACTCATTCTCCTAACGGGGAATTACCTCAACAACCTTGATCTACAACTTGGTGTTTATGTGTGCATGTACCAGGTGGATCTTTAAGGCAGACTGTATCATTACAAGCAAGAAAAAAAAATCTAAAACCAGTTATTAAAATGGGGTTTTCTTTCCACGGAATAAAATAAAATATTGGAGTGGTTTTCTTTTACGGAAATTTCATTCTGGAAGGGAAGGATGAGTGTCTCTCTCCCCCCCCCCCACTACTTCAGATTGCTTCTGCTTCATACTTTCTATTTTTAATTATGTGTACCAAGCAAAGATGCATTTAATATAACCTGCAGCTGGATCCTCAGTGCCTGCTCTTTTCAGCTACAACTGCTTTTGCCCAGGAACTAGAAGAGGGCAAATGAATAGAGCTGACAAAAAGCTCACTGTTGGTCTCTAAAGTGCTTTCCAAATCAGAAATGTTATTCCCTTATTCCAAAGGCATGATGCATTTGAGAGTGTGGTGAGTGATTGCTTGAAAATAACACAGGCCAATTTTCTTTCTTTCTTCAGTCTCTCACCTGGATAGCTACCACAAATCACTAGCTGGTCTTGCTTCCTTCATTCTTTGCCTTCTTTCCTGGTAAGTTGTCATAGTCGGTGTTGTTTATCCCCAAAGCAGGTGCCCTGCCTGGCTACACATACACAGACCCCTGTGCATAGCACAGATGGCTGCAGAAATGTTACACTAGGCACTGTGTTCTGCAGAAGGCAGAATCTGCTGGTAAGTGATTATGCACCAACCATAGAAGCTCTCATAGGAAATGTTAGCAAGAGGACCAGAGAAAGGTGAAATCAGTGGAGCTGAGGGTGGCAGTGATAAACTTCTCAGAATGCCTGGCAATTAATCTTGTGCTGTGGGGATCTGAGAGCCACAACCCAGTCCTTGGCAATGAAACACACTACCAGCTCCAGCTCCAGGGAGTTAATCTCATCTTTGGGAGCTTTCAAATGCCATCAGGCTTAGAGAGATATTAATTCTGAGAAAGAGCAAA
The DNA here is from genome assembly GCA_004320025.1 of Laticauda laticaudata. Lineage (NCBI taxonomy): Eukaryota > Metazoa > Chordata > Lepidosauria > Squamata > Elapidae > Laticauda > Laticauda laticaudata. Next base: position 1,907 of record BHFT01077595.1, read on the forward strand.
TGAAGGAGGCACATCTGAGGGGTACCCTTCTCAGTGAGGTGTGTGCACAGGCTGACAGTAGCTGCTTGAGTCCAGCAACCAAATAGGAGAAAGATTTGTTCAGGATTTTTCTTGGGAATTTGAACAAGAGCTTTCAGAGGGAAATCAAAAGATTGAAAATAAGGAAAATAACACTTGGGGGTCTTTTAGTGAGAGGAAATAGATGACACTTGTGAACAATATACATTAGTGGTTACTGTTTTTATATAATCATCACCCAAAGACTGACCTTAGTACTGGCAAGATTCCCTGAAACACAAGTGCTTTGCCTCACTTAACTTTCACATACAGTAACTACAGGCGCAAATGCAGTTTTCACATTTAACAGCAGATGTCTCTCCTATTATGATTTATCCAAATGTTTCCAATAAAGTATGCAAACGTATTTACAATAAAAAGTCCCATTCCTGAATGGAGCTTCATAAATGGTGCTGAGTCAACAATGTTTGGAATTATTTCTCAAGAGTATAAACGTAACATTTCTAGCTTTAAGATTAGGTTATTCAAATACTGGATCAAAATCTGCTACTTCCCTGAAAAATAAAATGTAAAAAAGCATAACTATATTTATTTCATGGACTTGTACTGATCTACAAACAAGGATGGACTAGTTACTTGAAGGTGCCATGCTACAGTGCAATTTTTCTGGACAAGTTTCTGAGGCAAAGTATGCCTGGAAAGAGACATTGGCAGTAAGCAAATTCTCCCAGTTTCATATTTGTTCACTTTTATTTAAAAGGGTACTTGGAAAAAGATGAATATTTGAATTTGTTAAAAAATGTAGGAACAGAATTCACACAGAATTAATGGACCTTAGTGGTAGGAAAGCAATAATACAGGATTGCTCATCCCTAGCAAGATGTCTACGTATCCTGAACTTGGAAACTTCTGCTATATTTGGAAGCAAGGTAGCATTAAGGGAATATGAAGTATTGAAGAATCTTATGACTCAAAAGAAGCCAAGGTGCTGGTGTAAAGATAAACAATTATGCCTTTAGGAAGAGGAGACAGAAATAGAAGAAACAAATATTTTATTTATCTCCAGTTGGAGACCAAAAATCTTTGTATTTGGATTTGTCTACAATCTGCCGCCTTGAATGCACAACCTAGGACCACATAGAACTGTTAGCCACAGAAGCCCTACTCCTCTACTTACCAATTGATTGTCAGGTTTCTCTTTCTGACAGAAATGGCTGGTTGGTTTCTTGATGCTGTTAAGTACCGAAAAATCAGACAATTTTAGTCAATCATTGAGAAATAGGGGGATTCCTATTTCTGTCTCCCATTAAAAGATGTGCCTTAATGAAATATACAAGCATAATTCGTTCAAGAGCAATATTTAATCAACCGAGAAGTGTGTGTGGTGGGAGTGTTGTTCATAAAGTTGTAGAGCTGTACATTGAACATATTGAACAGTGAAGAAATGTTGGTGATAGAATCCAGGAGAGCTTTCACTAGCTACCATCCAGGAACTACAGTAAAATGAGAACACAAGCTCCCAAAAGGTTAGAAACAATTTTTAAAAAGTAAAGCACATGATGTTAATTATATGGTAATGTGCCCTTTGTTTGTATTGTTTGTTTTGAACTGGTTTAACCCACCTCCTGTATTAGGGCTCACTCACCTGATTGCAGTTATGGTACATCACATAAGACAGAGTATAAGTCAGCAATTGCAGTCTCACCTCAGGGCTGACCAATCCAAAGATACATCATTGTAGATTGACCAACAGGACAATGGCTTCAAATTAGACATGTACTGTGTTATTTTCTTTCTGAGGAACACATCTTTTAATCATATAACTGTTTGTTTAAATTTTCCTATTAATAAAACTCATTTTTCTGGGCATTTTTTCTAATGGCATTTCTTCAAGTGAAGCATCAGAAATGCTAAGCAAGTCAAATTGCTCACATTCAAGAAGTCAGCACAACTAAGTAATTCTGCAGTAGAGAAAGTGAGGCTAGACAATTCCTTTTTTTTAATGAAACCACATTCTTTCTCTCATGCTGATTTTTACTCATTTTTAATCAACTATTTCAAGTTCTTCAGTCGACAATCAAGGTAGCCTTCACCGAGGGCTCATCTCTGCCTTCTCTATTGTTGAACCTGAACAGTGGAACCAGACAGCCTTTGACATTTGGATGGGCCTGATCCAGATGATCTTTCATAAGTCATTAAAAACTTACTTTCCTTCTCCAAATCTTGACCCAAGAAGTTAAATTATGTGGATATGAATATTCCCCAGGTTTGATATGCTTCATGGTTTTGAAGATGTTATTATTGTTTGTAACATTGTTTTCCATAAGCTGTATGTCAAGGGGCAGCCCTGCAAATCAAATAAACCAACAAACCAATCTGCAAGTTCTGTTTCCTCCAACATGAAGACAACCTGCAAATAGTCCTTGAGGGCAGGAATGCACATCAACAACTTCAACCTAACCCATCCTGTTGCAAAGATAATTCCCACTGTCTTTTTCTTGCTCCACATCATACATATTGTTTTTTTACTCACCGTGGACTACGGGGATTGGACCTTCACACAGTGGATCAGAAACTGTATCCGTTCAATCTGCTTTCCCTTCTAGCCAAAGCTACAGGAAAAAATATAAAGCTGTCTTTTAAATATATTTTTCACGAATCCATTGGTAGACATACAGAAAAGTAACATTGTCAAATATGAGAGGACCAAAAGAGAGGGTTCCAAATAAAAGATCTATTGAAGGAGTCCACATTTCCTCAAAGAATTCTCAGATCTCCCAAGGAAAGCAGAAAATCCTTGCTTTCCCCAATTCACCAGTCAGTGGCTGTGGTAACTATCACCAGTCCAACATCATTGCTAAAGGTGAAGAAAGCACTGAAGTCAGATCACCCCCAATTTAATCACATCTTTCTTCCCTTCTTTGTTCTTGATTCAATAGTTCCCGCCTATCCATCTCTACCCAGCAGTCTCTTTCCAGTGGCTCCACTCCAGTCCCTGATCCAGTAGCTCACAGATTCTAGGAGTGCTTTCTGCAACAGCAGCTGTAGCTGCTGGCTTCTCAAGCCATGCCTCTAATGCCTGTAAATCCTACAGAATGAATAAATGAGTACCAAGCAAGTGAAAAAATAAGGATGTCCCATTCCTAAAAGTGTCTTGAGTTTCCAGAGAATGGTTTCATTTATATGTCAAGGCAGTGAGAGGGACAACCTCTCAGAACTGAAGTAGCTAACTGCTGTAGAGCAGTGGAAATGGAGGCACAACTCCTTTCCCCCTATATTCTAAGGAGATGGTGGGAGATTCTGTGAGAGCTGTGAAGATATCATGAAAGGGGAGGGAGGGTTAATCTTTCTCACCTATTTAGCTCGGTGTTTATATAAGATAAAACTCTAGCAGGTAGGTCTGTATTTTCATCTCTCACAAGATAACTTGACCTATTTTTAACGGGTTTTAAGATTGAGAAGATAAAATACTGGATATATTATATGGGATATTAACAGGGTAAACCTTGTCAGTCTGAGGAAATCAGGAATCAAGATAAGTTCCAAAGCATTACATATTTATTCCATGCAATAAGAATCTGAATCTACTAATGGTCAATGGTAACAATAAAAAAGTCAACAGACTTCATGTGGGGTTGGACTTAGATTTCTTACAGGGGTCTAGCGATTCCAAACTGATAAAGCATTTGATTGCACGACCAGCCTCAGTAGGTCATCTACATACATATCTACAGCGAATAAGAATTTTATGCTATCTCAAAATAACATTAAGACATGAAATGAAGTTTAAAAGGGTAAGACAAATTACTATTGTCACTGTAGAATAGAATTTCTGTGATTAAGATAGTTTACCTAAAATGTTATTTTTGTTACAGACAATATCTATTTTGACAACTGATTAAATAATGGCAGAAGGATATACCTAAATTTTATGGCAGGAGAAAACAATGAATTAAATATATGGTACTACAAGATGCAAAAGAAAGAGGATTAGATCTATCAGATTTAGAAATATATCAGATTTAGAAATATATTTTGCTGCCTGTTGTATAGTTTGGATGAAGGAATGGGTGTTGTTAAGAAATAGAAAATTACATAAAGAAGGACATGATAAAGGATTTGTCATGGATATTTATGGTATGATATAGCCAAGGTTAATGTAGATTTCAAAACTGATTATGCCAGGAGGACCATTCTTAAGAGTATGGAATGAATATACATTAAGGTTTTGCCCAAAAACAACTTTGTGGCTTTTATAGATGAGAAATGATATGTAGATGAGAAATGATAAGTAAATATAAATGGCTAACTTACTGTGATATATTCGAATTTTCTGAAGAAAATTGTAAAATGAAATTAAGAGATTTGACAAAAACATATCCTTGCCAATGGATATCTGCAATTATCAGAAAGCTATAAGGTAAATGAAACATTTTATAATTTTGAGCAATGTAAAACTGAGTTTGAAACAAAATTATATATTAATGATGAACATATAATTGCTAAAACATATACAATTTTGTTGCATGATAAAATGGGCTAAAAACTTGGTTACAACATACAACTGGAACAATGGGAAAAATATGTGGCTGAAAGCATTGAAATTTATATTATGTTTAAAGTTTTAAAAATGATGTGTCGTTGGTATTGTCACAGAGGAATCATGGCATTTTATCATGATAATGGATATCTCAAAAATCCAAAACATCTTGGAAGATTTAAAAAATTAAACTATAACTGGAACCAGAAACTTTTCTTTTGGGACTAATGGAGAAAAAAGTCACAAAACTTCATTTTTATATATGACAACTGCAGCAAGTTGATTATATACTCAAAAGTGGAAAGGTTCAATACTATCTACAACACAGAAATTGTAGGTGAAGGTGATGGAGTTTGCAGAGACCACTAAATTAACTTCCTTGATAAGAGATATCAAATAACTACATTTATTGTTGATTAGAAACTGGAAACTCCTTATGGACTTTTTGCCTGAAAAAGAAAAGTGCATGTATGATTTGTGATTTTTATGATTAGAAAAAAAAGGATAATAGAAGGAGTATTTTTGTAATCATAGAGTAAGAGGTGATTTTTTAAAATCCTATTTATATTTGCTGCAGAGGAAATTAGAAGCTCTTTTGTTTCCTTTTATTCCTTCTTACTGCACTTTTGGGTATTTTTTCCTTTTTGTCTGTTGTTGTTTCTATTTTGTCTTAATTTGGGTTAGTTTTTATGCTCTCTTTAAAACTTTTAATATTTTTTTAAAGATAGCTTGGGCTTCTTTCTTTGAGTGGCAGTGTCCTGTCACCTTAGCAACTAGGCTGTCACACTTCTCTTGGCCAGTGCCCTTATCATATTGCTGCCTGGGCTGGTTGCCTTGGTAACTGGTACAGCAGCCAAGGCAACCAGCCCCAGTTCTGGTCCCCTGCTGAAGGCAGGTCTTCTTTACTTGCCAAGCTGAGGTGAACCATACAATCCTTGTTGGCTTCGAGTTCAGGGGTTTCACATGGGCAGACTGGTATTAAAATCTCTGCTTTCATCTCTGTAAAGGTTGAAACCTTCAGGACTGTTGAAATTAAGGCAGTGCAATTGGTCTTAAAACTAAAAAAAAACAACAGTAATAAACAATGAATCAGTATAAGAGTAAGACAATTCTCCCTCCCGTGTTCTGTTTTCATATCTCATAGTCTTAAAACTAAGTTCATCATCACAGAAGTTGAACTGAGATTGGATAGGAGTCTTCTAATATAGTAAGAAAATACTTAAATCAGTATGCTAGAGATTGAATCCTAAGAATTAAATGTTACACTTGTTAACCCAATGATTATATGTAATAATTCCTTCTTAGGCATTTTCCCCATATTACAAAGACTATTTGGTCCCATGATTTTCTGAGGAACAAAAGACAATGAAACAAGAAGAGAAATATATAAAAATGCACATTTAAAAAGAAAAATGAAATAGGTCAGACCTCATTCTGGAACCTCCCTTCTGTCGCGGGCAGCTGTTCAGATTTGTCTGAGGCCTCTTCCAATGTGGTCCATAGATTTTCAGAAGATTTACTGTATGAAGCACTTTGTGAATAAATTCAAGTGATCTCTAGAATGCTGTTTTATTTTGTAAGATTTTATTTTATTTTAATATTTATTAATTTATTTTGTAAGGTTCTTTTTCCCACCTTCTTTATTTCAAAATGTATGATTGTGAATAAGGTACTTTGAGGAGCACAGTCAGTCAGCCATATGTCTGTACATCCCTTTTGGTTCACAGCATGCAGCATGAAGGGAGCATCTTTTAACAAGACAGATCACTTCTTAAAGAGACACTGTTTGTTCCTGAATAACGATTCCTTTGGTCCTGATTATTGTAGGTATGATTTTTCTGGTGAAACTATTTCGGACTTAGATAACCTACCTGAGAAAGTAGTTGCAATTGCTGGAGAGATTATACAAGAAAAACGTGGCACAGAAAACAGACACAAATTGTAAGAATTTATAAGGCTTGGGTCCAGAAGCCCTGCCTTGACTTGTTATTTCAGGATATATCTGGATTATAATGAAATCTAGAGATTTTGGTGGCTCCCATTCTAATAGCACTGCAGAAGAGCTTTAAGATCTGCTCCTCTTCAAGGCTTTGTTCTAGGCTGGTTGAAGCCTTTCATTAAGTGTATGCTTGTTTATCTAATTTGCCATTTTGTTGAGAATATGTATGTATGTATGTATGCATTGATGTGTATGTGTGTGTGTGTAGGAGGAGAGGAGAGGGGAGAGAGAGAGGGAGATTATTTGGATGTTACTCTTTTAGTTGCTTACTGAAATTGTTGGTTGCTCCCTCTGTCTTTTTTAGCAGATAGGAAAATAGTTTTTATAGAAAAATGTTTGCTCAGTGAAAACCTTTTTCCTCATTTACCATCATTTAATACTATTGTGAATTAAATACTGTTCCACAGTTTTTTCCTTAATGGAACAATTTTGACAGGTATAGTTCTGTTCAGAAGAGTCTAGAGATTCTCAATCATCCAAGTCATGGTTGTCCCAAATATGCTTTTTCAAGAGGCAACTGGACTTTCTGGTTTTTCTTTGAAGATGTTTCGCTTCTCATCCAAGAAGGTTCTTCAGCTGTGGCTGGATGGTGAGAAATGGAATTCATACTCCTTGCAGACAGGAGTATATGCATTCTTTTAGAGAGTTGTTGAGGCTACCTGGAGGTTTATCTGCATCATCAGGGTCACCTGAATAGTGCAAATGGGTCATCAAATATTAAAAAAAGACCTTACAGGAGCTTCTCCATATCAGACAACAAAGAGAACAATAAATGAAGCAATGTTGTCATTCCATATGTTGCAGGAATATTGGAAAAACTCAGAAAGATCTTCAGCCAACACAACATACATGCACACTTCAAATCCAAGAATACACTAAGGCAGAAGCTTGTCTACCCAAGGATAAAACACCCAGACACAGACTGAGCAATGTGTATATGCAGTACAATCAGTGAGCTATGTGCAGATCTGTTCATTGGGGAAACAAAGCAACCACTCCATAAATGCATGGCACAACACAGGAGAACAAACCCATCAGGACGAGATTCAGCAGTCCATCTGCATTTAAAAGACATAGGCCACTCTTTTAAAGACAGAAAAGTCCACATTTTGGACAGAGAGGACTGCTGGCTTGAAAGAGGGTCAAACAGGCTTTCAATGTCAAAATCAAACAGCCCTCTCTCAAGAGGGGAAGGGATATGACATCATCTAACTCCAGTCTAAAACACAGTTCTTTCAACAGTTCCAAAAAGGCCCCATACTTATTTGCTCTACTCAGATGACTCTGATGACAAAGATAAACCTCCATGTGGCCTCAATGACTCTCTTAAAAAAATGCAAATGCAAGGAGTATAAATCCTTCCATCCCACTCCCTCCCCCCCTGCAGCCAGAGCTGAAGAAGCTTCTTGGATGAGAAGTAAAAGTCTTCAAAGAAAAACCAGAAAGTCTAGTTGCCTCTTGAAAAAGTACCTTCGGGATTCCAGAAAAGAAGTGTATGTGTGTCACTATTTCCTTTATTATACAACAAATGTACAGTTTAAATAGATAACCTCAAAAAGGCAGGGTTAAAAAAATGGCAGGTTGACCACAGCATTAACATTCTTGGAGGTGAAAACAGAGATGTGGGAGGGGGGGAGATGAAATGAGAATGTTCTGCTATTCAGTTTTTCTGGTGAACAGATTCTCCAGGTTTCATAGAATCATAGAACAACGGTGTTATAAGGGACTTGCAGGTCTTTTAGTCCAACCTCCTGCTTGAACAGAAGACTCCATACCATTCTGAACAAATGGTTGTCCAATTTCTTCTTGAAAACCTCCAGCAATGGAGCTCCCAGCTGCAAGAGGCAAGCTTTTCCAATTGTTCTCACTGCCAGGAAATTTCTCCTTACTTCTAGATTGGATGTATCTTTAATGATCTTCCATTCATTACTTCTTGTCCTCCTCTCAAGCGCTTTGGAGAGGAGGTCAACCTCCTCTTCATCCCTTCAGATCAACCCTTTTGTCTGTGATAGCCCCTCAAGTTTTGGAAGACCTCTGTCATGTCACCCCAGCCCTTCTCTTTACTAGACTAGACATTCCGCATTCTCGCAACACCTGATTCTCGCAACTCCTGACTCAGGAAAATGGTTGTGATGGGTCTTTTCTTTCAGTACAGCAAAGTTTTGAGCACGTCTTCAATATTTGAAATACCTATCTTGGTGAATACTAATGTGAACTTAAGTCACTAAAACTGACTGAGACATTTATATGCTATTCTATTCATTTTTTTATATATTGGGGGGGAGTTTTTGTTTTTTGTTGTGTTGTAGAAATTAACCATCTCATAGTAATTTAAAAAATCAGAAGACAGGTTTTAAAGTATTCCTGACTAGAAGAAGTTGGACTGACATTTGAAATAAGTGTGATATGAAGGGAGACTTGTGACATCTTGAAAAATAGATCTATTGTGGCACTTCCTGTCCTGGATGATTTGGGTTAAGATTCACGACACATTATGAAGTAATGGTGAGCTTTACTCCACATAAATATACATTATAGCAACTGTTGAAGATTATTCCTTCTTTCAGTTGAAGTGGGTTTAAAGTGAATATTACCATAAGGGCTGGATTCACAGCCTCCCTTAAGGTCTACTTCTTCAGACAGAAAGCACTTTTGTCTGAATGTCTATGAATGTTCTCAGTCGTCTAGGTCATAGTTGTATCAAAAGTGGTTTTAATTCTTGAAAAGGCGACTGGACTGAATTTTTTTTTTTTTTTAGGAAGACGACCTTTTGCTTCTTGTCTTGGAAGCTTCATCAGTTGTATTGGATGCTGTGGGTGATGGAAGGGCAGTTATTGACAGCTGAGATTGGTTTCGGGGGTGTGTGATAGGTTCTGACAGGATAGTGGTGAGGGTGGAAATGGAAAGATTGTATTTTCTTTGCAGTCAACTGGTCTTACTACTCTCCGAGAACTGTTGTGGTTACTTGGGAGTTTATTTGTGACCTCAGGGTCACCTGAGTCTGAGTTGTAGAATCTTCTTGGAACAGCCAATAGGACTGTGTTATAAATTGGGGGTAGCTGGTGTCTTATCCCTCTTTCTCTGTTCAGAGAGGGCTGCTCAGTATTAACACTTTTGTATGCCTTTTCACATGAACAAACAATTGTAGCAAGGAATCCCCACAAGTTTGCTCTTTTTTACTGACACATTAGTACACTCAAGGCTAAGCAGCAATGGACATGGCTTACCTATTTTCTCTGCCCCCCCCCTTTTTTTTTCTCTCTCTCTCTCTCTCCTATTCTTTCCTGAACAGCAAAAAGAAAAAGGGGGGGGAAAGTCACAACCAATCATTTTTTTCTCTGTAATATGGTAGAGGGCCACATGAATTTAGTCCAAGGCTGCCCATGTGCTCCTAAGATTACAGGTTGTTCACTCCCAGAGTTTCTCTTTGATGTAGTTTAGAAGTTTCAGCTCACACAAAATGGAGTCACTTTGTTCCAGATGCACCAGCTTCTTAAAGTGCTTCCAAAAAGCATCCCAAAAAGCATCCCACAGTCCTGGAGATCCATAAATGAAATGGAACTGTGTTTTTTTCTGTATCAGTCTTCAAAGTCTATGTTTTTATTTCTCTGTAATTATAAAAATCATAAACATAGGAGCAAATCATTTTGTCATTTTAAAAAATTGTTTTTGCATTTCAAGTGTTAAAAGGTGATCTCTTGCTCAAAAGAGACCCTGATCAAGTACAAGGAAGGATTTTTTTTAAAAAGGAAGGGGCAGGAAATGTCTAAAGCCAGGCATTAAGAGGTTCTTCTGATGCAATTCCCAAAATACATGAGTCTTCATTTTGCAAGTTTTGGAAATCTCACTGAGATTGCATCTGCTGCCACTGTATTTATCTGAGTAAAAGCTAACTTTTTCTGAACAGCTTCAGAAACCCATAGTAGGAGAAATGATCAAATCAACAAAACTGTAATAGCACAGTGAATTTTGGATTACCTCTGTGTTGTTAAATCTGTGTGATGATTTTCCTCGGACATTTTAAAATACTATGTAACTTGTTCCCATCTCTGCTCCAGCAGATCTTAAGAAAGAAAGAATACTGGAAAAGAAGAAAAAATGTGTTCCTAGAGAATGTGCAGAAGTAAAAATATAGGGCAGTGTGAAATATTGCCTTCTGGTTCGCCTTGGGATTCCTAAACTGCACATGGTCCTATAATCTAGTGGTGGGATTCAAATTTTTTTACGACCGGTTCTGCGGGTGTGGCTTGGTGGGCGTGGCAGGGGAAGGAAAGGATACTATAAAATCTCCAGTCAGAGGTGGGATTTGCCAGTTCTCCAAACAACTCAAAATTTCCGCTACCGGTTCTCCAGAACTGGTCAGAACCTGCTGAATACCACCTCTGCTATACTCCCTTTTATTTTTTTGAGCACAGTCTCTGAAAATCTCAGTCAAGTTCCACAGTGTTAATATGGGAAATATAAACATTATAATCTAATCTCTGAACTATGATTACCATTAAGACAAACAGCAGGGGAAACAACAATCCTGCAGTGTGAGATAGGAACCAATTCCCTGGGGTCTATGCTCTTCCACCAAAAAATACCCCACCTGGTCCTTGACCACTGAGATTGCCCACTCCTCCTGCTCACTTCTGTATTCACACATTACTTCCTTAATAAAAAAAAAATCCAAAATTGTTTGGGGTAGGGAAGAACAAAATCCATATATTCAAATAAAATAAATCCAATGTATCAGCCTTTATGGGTCCTTGGGCAAGCCTCCTTTCCTCAGCTCTCTTCACATTTCCAGTATTAGGATAAAAATGTAAGATAGGGCTGTGCTGCACTTAAAAATATACTCAATTAATAATGGAGAAGAATAATTTGAAGTTTATTTACAATCTAAGACCAATCATTAAAAATACATCAAAATACAGCAGATAAAACACATACTAAAAAAGGAGTAGGTTTTTACAGTGGAAATTCATTACAGCCTTTTTTTTTAAATCAATGAATGTTAGGAGGTCGTTTTATGCTTTGGGTGTGGAACTCAAGTGATATTATGTGGGGGAGGAATCAAAAAATTAACTCACAATCATAAACCAATTCAGTGACCTATACGTCCCTAATGATTTGGGATTTTTTTCTATTCAGTTCGAATTTACCATGCCATCCTGCCTAAATGTATAATCTAAAAGAGTGCTACACATTATGACTATTGCTTCTTTATATTTGACAAATTAATACAATAAATTATAAAAATATTTTTTAATAATTATAATGATTAAATATAGTATGGCATTAGGCATTTTGCTGTTTGGTCAGTGAGTGTCGAGAACAACCTCAGTTTTTCTCAGTACACTGGAATTTAGATGACCCTTTCATTATTTGAAATCATTATTTTTTTTCAAAACCAGTTTTTTTGGCAAAATTGTTTCCTTAATTAAGAGCATTTCTGCATTAGCCATTTAAAGTGTCACCCTGCCATTGGTAGAGTGATATAAAGCTTGTCTTCATTACTGATTTATTGCCACAGCAATTGCTGGCCAATGCTATCAATTGCTAGTGTAGAAAAGCTCTAAGAATAGAGTGGAAATAGAATGACCAGCTCCACATTCTTTGAGTATTACAAAGCATTTCTAAAAATCTGTATATTGATAAAGAACCTAGTTTTTATGAAGTTTTGTACAGAAATTAAATTCTATGTTGAACAAGTATTTCTTTGATTTCACTGTAATAATGGAACCTACTCAAAAGGAATCTGGTGATTTAAAAAGGAGGAGCTGAGTTTTCTTAAGTGTTATTGTTATACAATATGCATACAATATACAGTATGTTATTTGGTAGGCAAATATGTGAAAGAATAAATTGTGTCTCCTGGTTTATTCATTTCATTCCTTCCCCAAGAGTCCAGATTTAGTAATTCAGATCTTAGTAACCACCCTGCAGACTGACATACTTTCTTAAGGGTTGCAGAACCATGTTAGTCTGATGCAGCAAAAACCACAAAGACTTCAGATAGCTAAGAGATGTATACTAAAGTAAACTTTGGGGACATGGGAATTCTACATACTTTTGTGTGGCTAATCTAAGTGAGCCAATGTATCTAGTCTAGGGGCCAATATATTTATGAGCAGGTAGGATATAATGGCCGTTTGATCCTGTCATGAATCCAAAGTAATACTCAGCTGATCCTGCTGACACAAGAAAAAGGGGCAAATAGATGAATTAAGCAGCCAGGACTCATGGCTGCTAGATCCAGCTTGTTTAAGAATGTTGCCAGTGGGCATAGGAATTGCGCCCAGTAGTAAGTATTCAACATAACTAAAGTTATGTAAACATACCTGTACCCCTTTTGGCAGGACAGCAAAATTACAGTTAAGAAATGATGAACTTTAGAAAGTGATTCTAATTGCTCAGCCAAAACTATCATTTTCAATACAGCAGTAAATCCTAACTAAAGTATGATCAGCATCAAGTGCAGGAGTAGAAAAGGCAGGAGGGTTTCCTTTGCTTCCATTCTGTCCAAATTCCTTTTGTGTGCAATGGCCTGCATTGCAGAGATTTTCCTATCTTCTCTGCACTCCTCCCTAGGATCATTATGATGAAGTCATTGTGAATTAAGACCTTGCTGTAGAACCCAGCGGGCTGTTTCTGTGGCAAAAATCCAGTGACATGGTTGCAGGCTTTTAAATAGCACACTAGCAGTGCTGGAGAAAAAGTACTTCCCACAGCATAATTGTCATATGAAAAGGGCACTACTATACGGGGGCCATTGGGCTGATTGCGTCTTTCTGTAATAAATCTTTTTGAGAGTTCCACACTTCCGATTGTGATATTCCTTAGGACCATATGGGCTGAACCTTGCAAACCCTGTTTTGTAATAATTCAGTACAGAATTATTGTTCAACACCTTGACTGTTGACTCATGGTATTCCATCTTATATTTTACACATCTTCAACATCTGCATAAAAATACTGGGAGTTTTGGAATAGGATGCCATCAGAATGCTGAAATTGGTTCTACTACTTGTAGCTATCCAGTTAAGTAGTTAGCTCCAGTATCAGTTAAGGAAGTAATTAGCACCACTGAATACTGATACAGAAAAAATCCAGTCAAGGCAATGTTAACCAATTTAAATCTGAATTTGGAGTTGGACTCCCCCCAAAAAGAACAAATCTGTCTGCTGGAAACCTGTTTTTCAGTTGAAATGGTAAGTGACAATTGTAGTACAAAGTGCATTCACACCATTATATCTAAGTGTACCGGCATAACCATGCCTTGGTAGTTGCATAGGGATCAACATGAAACGTATCCAGAAGTTATCACTGGGGCAAAATGCAGTAAAAATGCAAGAATTGGGCTGCTAAAGATGCAAAATACTATACTGAACTTAGATTTGTACTTTTTGCCAAATACTTTCTGAATTCTATTATAGCCATAGCATAAGAAATCTAAACAGCATAAAATATTCTAAGAGACAATTTGTTTCATTATGAATTTGATCTGCAGATGACCTCCTGAAGACATTGCTTTTAGAAGCTCATTTATATGGCTTGGCAAAGATGGCTTTGTCTGTATTTCTCCCAAGGCTGTGGAATGCCCTCCCTTGGGAACTTTATTTGGCTTCATTCTCTCTGTCTTTAGAAAGCAGTAATGATGCATCCGTTGTGTCAGGGCTTTAATGGTTAAATAGCTTAATTTCTTAATTTTTCCAATATACTCTTCTAATTAAAAAATAAATAACCTAGCACACTACAAGCAAAGTACTGCCCTCTGACATTCTCTTTATTTCCAAGTCTTCAGGGTGCCCACAAAGTGGAGTGCTAATATCAGTCCTCAAAAGAAACATGGGGATACATACATACAGTATTCTGTTACGATTGAGAAGGGAGGGTACCTGTTGGTTGGATCCCTTGTGGCAAATCAGCTGTCTGTTTTTGAGAAGTGAAGGAGGGAGCTTAAAGTAGACACTTGAAAGTGTATAGCCTACATGGTATGTTTACTTGTTAAAGATCCAAAATAGACCATAAGCTTCATCCCTCTTTGAGGATAATGAAATGTCTTGTGTCAGAACCTCTGAACTTCATAGCTTTTTAATCAGGAGGGAATGAGTCTGTAACTTCAGCTGTAATAATTTAAAAAAAAAAGATGAGGTACTTATACATAATATATAAAGGACTGACCTGACTATTTTCATTAGGTCTAACAATTAGAGTACTCCATTTCCAAATAAGTCCAATCTAGGAATGTTTGTTGGCGTATTGTTTTTTTGTTACTATTCAATTATCTGGAAGATTGTTCTAATAGTTAATTCTGGTGAACTTCAAATACTCCATAGAACACTGAAATGTTCACCCCAAACCTACATATTATAGATTTAAGCTTGTGGACCATATTGAAGGTGCCATGCATCTTCATACCAAAACCTCTCAATCTTCAAATGGGAGTCTCTAAATGAGTGCTCTGGAATCAAAGACCCCCCCACCCCCCAAAAAAACCTGGAGTGCCTCTATGGTGGCCACAGCTTTTAAACTAATCACATACATGGTACAGCTGTTACTTTCATATTAAAGAACCACTTGAAAGCCTGCATATGTAATATCCATGTATCATAAATGACTTTGCTCAGGAGCCTCTTGTACTCTTAAGCACTGCAGATAGAACTGGAGTGGTTATTAACTGAATAGCTACAGAGAGAATCACTCCAAAATAAAGTCATCTAGAGCAGGGGTCGCCAACCTTTTGGACCTCAGGGACCACCAAACTCATAATTTTAGATCCCAGGGACCACTAACCGGTTCTGTGTGTGTGGCCTGGTGGTCATGTGACTGGCTGGGCATGGCTTGTATGTAAAAATTATAAATATTTATATAAATATTGAATTTTNGGCAAAGCAGGCAGGCAGATTGAGTTGCTCACAGAATCACAGATTCATTCAGAAATCTATCTATCTGCCATTGACTACCTCAGTCTGTCACAAAAAAGTTGCTTACAAGCAAACTCATAAAATTTACCAGCAAGCAAACTCACAAAATTAACTCACAACACACCATGTATGTAAATATTGATTTTTTTTTTAATAAAAAAAGCAATTTTTACCCAAAATCAGGCAAAGCAAGCAGATTGAGTTTCTCACAGAATCCATTCAGTGATCTATCTGCCATCGGCTAGCTCAGTCTCTTAAATTTGCTTGCCATGAGTCTGCACTGAATTTGGTTGCAAGCAAACCTTCAGTCCTAAGGGAAGCAGAACCAAAGATCTAAAGACTAGCTAGAAAGCAAGAAATCCAACCGTTTCCTGCTTGCTAGCTAATCTAAATCTCCTGGCACAGCAGAACAGATGATGGTCAGAAAAAGGAAAAATACCAATTTTAGCAGGCAAGTTTGCAGAGTAAGGAGATAGTGGGGGGGGGAGCGTTCCTGCAGGCCATGTGGGCGGCACAGCCTTGTGTTTTTCTGCAGCTTGGATTAATTGCTTTGGGGAGGTGCTCTGGGGATGAGATTTCTCTGTGGCCCACCAAAATTTTCTCAAGGCCCACCGATTGGCAACTGTTGATTTATAGCATGAGTCCTCTAAACAAATGGAATGTTCTGCAATACTTATACATTCCATATATTACCCAAAGTCTTCTGGAAAATCACTGAACTAAGTAATCAAGACAAATGTGATAGGGTGTAAAGATGACTTAAAGGGAAGCCTTTGGATCCTTAACTGCTTAGGTATTTCTACCTGTGCAATTATACAGATGGTATTGGAGGTGTTGAAGCAATTTTATGTGGGATTGACCTTTTAGTAAATTTAGGAGGAGGCATTCTTGGAATAAACCAAAGTCCTACATTGCCCAGATTTTTGTAAAGTAGAAACTCAGTTCATGACTGGTAAGGGATGAAGTTCCAGGTATCTTCACGGTATCTAAACTGAACAAACAATGAATGTGTATCTTACATACAAATATTATGGTATTGGAAGATGAGAAACCACTTTTTGTGCAAAACTTGTACATTTAAACATTTTTGTGAGCAAGACAACTATGTAGAGACATAGGAGGATGACTCACAGCTTCTCTTGTGACAATATTGCATTCTGAAATTGCTTACAGATCTTAGTAGTTGCATCCCAGCTGTTTTATTAATTATATAAGTAATTGTTACTGCCCTTTCTGCATTTTGATTCCTTTTTATCTCTATACATGAATTCTTGCGTCACTGAACATTTTATGCTAATAAAAAAATTAAAGCAGGATTCTCCCAAACCCTTATACTCTACAGATTAGAAAGTCTTCATTTGTTAAGATTAATGATGCATTTTCCATGTAAAATCTGGATCCTACTACACCATCAGTGCTCAACTTTTCATGCAAACTTATCACCAGGTATTCTTATTTCTGAAAGAGAAAAGGGCAAACGATGAAAGCAAACTTGTTTCTTATATCAAGCAATCACTATGACTAAGCAAGCTATATACCTTTGTTAGATGCAACATACTGTAACATTCATTGAAGGCTTATTGTTTTAGTCCTTTTATCCAATTACTGTCTGGTTCTCCCTGTAATTTTGAATACTAATGTTATCCTGAATTAATTGCAATAAAGTAGAAATTAAAACAAAAAACAATCACTAGTTTCTTTAGTTATGCTGCTCCTTATTCCAAATATAAGGAAACTGAAGAACAGACCTTTAGCTTGTTAGAACTCTCAAATACCTCAGTTTCCAAAAAACTACAGTAAAAAGCAGCAAAATGCCCAATTTTTATTTCAGTAGTCTAGATTTCAGGCCAGGTATCTTCAGTTAATAAGGTTTTGTTAGGCAGTGATGGACATTATATGATAGCCTAAAAAACTTCTCTCTGAGCAATTAATCCTAGTTTAAATGATCCAACTGTATGATTTGGTAAAGGACAGCTCTTATTGTTTTCTAATAGGTTGATTTATTTCATTAAATAATAGACTTTTAATAAAAATTCAACAATAACAATACACAAGCTTTTCATAATATAAATATCTGGAAATAGATTGTAAACTAGTTTATCCCAAGCATATACTGGCACATATTGTGATTTCATCTCCCTGTCTCATTCAAGAAATGAAGAGTTCCTATATTTTGCTAAATCAATGGTTGATTACATTTAGAATATTTACCTGTCACAGGAATTCTTGCAAAATGGATGCTCATAAGGCACCATTTACCAGAAAACAAATTGGTGTGGTTAACCCACTTACATCCATAGGACATGCTTTTCCATCCCAGCTTACCTTTTTTATTTCCTGAGAAACAGGCAATTCCAAAATATCACTCAACTGTTCCAGATTTGAGCATTCCTGGAAACAAAGCCTGCATGAGAGGCTGGTATTCTGCTTTGTTTCCCCTTTCCCCAGGCATGGGGATCCAATCATGAAACAACCAGTTGCTGGTTAGGTGTCTGCCATTAGTGTGTTACTCTTACTCCCCTATTCTACTAGCATATTTACCACAATTTTTAAGTATTGTATATTGAATCTCAGAGGCACGTCAGATGGTTTAAGGTCTTATTTAAAAATGTTTCCAGTGTTTAGGTACTCACCTGGAAAGATACATTATGTTTAATTTCTTCAGATTTAGGAAAGTTTATATAGTAAGTACCAGCAACATAACCTCACATGAAAGCATTCAAAACTGAAAATGATTAAATGACTAAGGCTGCAGATCTCTACGTGTAAGATGCTGGGCACATCAAGAATGTCTTTTTGACTTTATGGTTTTTGTGCAGAGTTATGGGGAAAATAACATGCATTTGCAAGTTGTTGACAATATCCCTCATTTTATTTTGAGATATCTAGTAAAGCCATCCATGACCATGCAGAAAATAGGAAGTAGGCTTAAATGATCTCTTTCTCATTTCAATTTTCCACTTTTGGATATACTTCCCTAAACAGCCTGAGATCAACATGGAAGTACATGTGCATCATGCATCGTTCTCAGATTATTTATGTAAAGAAAAAAAATTATTTTAGCTGGTGAACAAACCTGAGCATTTTGAACAAAATACATAATTCCATTTAATAAGATTTCAGAGCAGTGACCATATTTAAAGCTGTTCCAATGACTTTTCTCCAACACTGATCCTCACCAGAATAAAACTTTGTCACCTAGGTCTGAAGAATATATCTTTTTTTCTGTTCTGTATCAGATACATGCTAACCTATATCAATCTCCAATGTCATCTTGTCTCTCTTATCAGAAGGAAGAAGTGTTCTTGGAAATGGACTTGCATGAGCTCAAATTTAAGGAAGCATTATTAATTAAAGTGGTGATTGGAAGCTGTTTAGACTGATTGGACTGTTTGGCGCCAAACTGATAAGGAATAAACATTGCAATTCTGCAAGGTAATCCTAAAATGGGAGCCAACTGGATAGACTTCATGTAAATTTGTTAAGTTGCAGAATCTATTTTCCTGTAGGCAAAAATCCATCCTGTATTCTGTATCGCAGATGAAATCTGGCTGTTCCATTACACCCCACTTTGGAAAAAATGTATAACTTTTTCTCTAAGACTTCTAACTATAGATGGATAGAAGGGGAAGACTTGCATTAGAGAGGCAGAAGGACAGATCTCACCAATGTTCCAAGGAATCCATGACTCTTTCAAAATGAAATTGGGAGTCTCTGCTGACATAAGCTAAGACATTCTATATATATTTATCAAAAAAGGGAGGATTGGTACATTGTGGATAGTAAGAGAGGAAGGGCACCCTATAAAATTATGATTATTGTATTTATAGTTATGATTTATCATTTTTTGCTTGCATGTACACTGAGAGCTTACGCACCAGAGAAAAATAAAGACTTCTCTTCTTTTTCTATTCTGTTCTGACATATTCTCTGGATTGTAGAATGAAGAAAAGTTAACAGTATCTGAGCTACTATTTTATTTCTCTGAAAACTATAAAATAAATACAATCTGATTAGAAGCAGTATAAAGTTAAATGATCTTTCTGAAAAGGGTACGAAGAAACCCAGAGCCACTTAAAAGTCAGAGCAGAAAAGTAGTAATCTAATTTGATGGTGCAGAATCATTTCATACCCTAGTTTGTCCATTGTCCATCCCAGTAGTTAGGATACTGTAGCTTTTATTCGTGTTCTTCTATAATCTACACAGAATTAAAAATGTGGAGGAACACTGAATTGTAGGCTCAACAAAAGCCTACCAGGTACCCACAAAATTTTACTTTGCATTGTCTATATCTTTACAAATTATATGTATATTTGTGATTCGTGGTAGTTGTACAAGAGTGGCAACATTTGTTTATTCACCAAAGTGATTTGCAGGGGCTGAACTTTTGGGGCAAAACCTGGTTAAACTTGCACAATAATGTGGATCTCTCTCCCCATCTGCCAGCTATAGAAATACTTGTTGCTCTTATATCATGAAGAGAAAATTAGGTAGGATATTGAAGCCAAACCCACCAAACATGAAAAGCATTCTGGAATTCAGTATTAGTTGTCCTCTGGCTTCATTTTTTAATTCCACCAAAATATTTGCCCAAATTTTATGAATTTGAGATAGTATATTCCTTTATTGGTAATCTCCTCTTGGCACTTTTTCAAAAGCAGTTTCATCTCTAAACTTCCACCTAATATTTTTTATTGACAAAACAAACTGAAATACAATTGTTTGTTGCATATTGACATTGTGTCATGAAATGTAAAATTTATTAATGATTGTTTCTACAAAATTTTTAAAAAAGTTAAAATGCAATATTATGGGCTGATCCTTTGAATGACCTGTGTTTTCTAAATTAAAAATAGGGATTGTTTTATTAAAGCAGCAGTCCCCAACTTTTCCACTTTGGCAGCCCAGAAAGTGGTAGGCACACATGCAAATGGAGTTTCATGCACAAGTGGAGGGCACTTGTGCTCGCACACAAAGCTCCACTCACATGAATCATGGGCCTTTGCACTCATGCATGAAGCTCCACTCGCATGACCAGCAGGCACTTGAACAGGGGAAACTTGTGCACTCATATGAATGAAGCTTCGTGTGTAAGTGCCTGCCATTTGTAGGAGTGTATTTTCACATGCATGCCGCTTGCCCATTGATCATGCAGCCCTGGGGGTTGGGGACCCCTGTATTAAAGGAGTTTCAAGGAAAGACAAAAGTGAAAGATTTTCTCAAACATCCAAGTCAGCTGAGGAACTCATTGACAGCGACTTTCAGAGCAAGTTGGACCATTCTATATATTGGCTGCCTCTGATTGATTGTGAACACTGCAGCTGGCAGCATAATTCAAGCAAATACCTAATTCTCTCAGAAGCCACATGCAGATGATGACATTTAAGGCCCAAGGCATCATCTATTCTAAAAAATTTGCCAACATAAATGCTATGTAGATTTCTAATTCTAAAATTGAGTAGCCTGATTAAAGCATAATTTTATTTATTAAATGTTTAATTGTTTGTCTAACCAAACGGTTAATAAGGTTATACCAAACCCAGATTCAGTACATCATATATTTGTGGAATATGATCAGATAATCAATTATATATGTAGACTGCAAGAAGGAAACATACAATTATGCCATTCATACTATTAAACATGTATAATACCTTATATTAAAAATAAGAATCAAAATGCTCAAGTATTATCAAACCCGCTCAGTTTACATTTTTTGAGTCGAAGAAAGGTCAACATTGGAAAACATTATAGGAAAAAACAACATATAACAGGTCATTTTAGACTTGGTACCCCCACCCAAGCAACCAAACAACCTGACATGCACCCAAGATGGACAGAATAATGAAGATGAAAACCATGACACAAAACATGCTTTCATTTTTATTCACAAAACAGCTTAGCTTGAATTGCTAGAACATTACAAACAGCCTTTCAATTAGAGATGGTAGGAAAGCAGGAGATGAGGATTTTTTTAAACATAGAAAAGGACTTCTATATTTTTTCAGCACAGGTTCTGCAACAGCTTACATTGGAATTCCAGCAATATTTCCAAATGGTTTCTAAAAGTGAATCATTGCAATTAGTTCTGGGTTTACTATAGTATGCAATTTTATTTGTTCTAAATTTTATTATTTTTGCTTTTCTTTTTTAAAAATGCCAGTTTTCAATATATTTCCATTTGATAAGACCAGATATCTTGCTGATTAAATCTCGTCTTATCTGTAGAATTAGGGAAAAGAAACTACCTTATTTTAAATATATGTTCATTTATAAACATGAATTGAGGCATTCTAGAAACTAGCCACACTATTTTTCTTTAATGATGGAAATCAATCAGATAAATGAAGAAACTGCTGTGCTAATTACAGTAGTGCGTATTAGTAACTAGATTTAAAAGGTTACTGTAAATTTACATTCTCTACACAAGAACTGCATCTTCCACACATAAACAACATCAACACCAAAACACAGGAAAACAAACTGATTGTCCATACTCTATTACATCTTGATACTTTATGGATTCTTTTTAAAAAATTATTTGAAAACATTAATGCTTGTTTTACTAGTACTTAAAAGATGTTAAACAAATGCCAAAAAATTATATTAAAAAAAGGAATGAAATCTGCAAGAAAATATTTTTGGTTCTAAAGGAGACATAGGCGCATCCATTTATTTCCGTCAAAAAATTCCTTGCCTGAGACAACACAAGCAAGCAGTGCCATTGCACTGGAAGATAGAGCTTTGGGATTCTTGTTCCTATTGAAACCATCGGAATGCAGCACCTGTAGGAAGCATCACTTTCTGTAGAGACAGAAGAGAACAGAAGAGGAACACATGATAAGCAAGAATGAGAAGAACCAGCCCAGGACAGAGTTTAATTTTGTGACATCCAATGCACTAAAACAGGAAGTGCCATTTTCCGACTGCAATGTTCCCTATAACTTGAAACTTGTGATAAGTGTTCATAGCAGCCTCCCATATTTAGTTGTTTTTGCTTTCTGCCCCTGGTCAAGTTTTCTTGATAATTTTTCTCAGTACTTTTTTTTCCTATCCATAGTTTCTGCACCTCATCAAAACCTATAATCTATTGCATGATCTGTTCTTCTTTAAAAGAACAATTAATCCACATGTAAATTGTCCTTAAACTCTATTTCAACACCTTCAAGAACTGCTAAAGGAGGGAATAGAAACATTGGTATTATTTCTTGTATGACCTCAAAATAAGAAATTATCATTCACATAGCCTTGAGATGAATTTACTATATTTAGTTAATACTTCTGAGATTTATATCACTTATATCTTGCTACCCACCATGTTTTAATCCTCGTTTATAGTGGAATGTATGTCTCACGAATAAAGTGTAATGTACTTCTGTTCAAATCAACTTAGTTTAGTGAAACTGTTGAAGCATTAGGTTTGGAAATCTGTCCTTAGAAAATGAAGGCCATTCAATTCACAGGACAGCAGTGAGAAAGTAACGAGAAAAGGGTAAATTCTTAAAAGCATTTCAGACCATGAGGTTTCCAAGCCTACAAGGATGCCATTGGGAACATTCTACCAACATATATCCTCATATTATATGTGTGACTGATGTAGTTAATGACATGCATAAAAATAACAAGACAAAAGTAAAATTGTGCTATTATATACGATCCTAATTTTTAGCGCTAATCTGGGCAACTACATAATTTGGGCAACTAATCTGGCAACTACAATAAATTTTATCAAAGTTTGTCACAAACAAAAGGTGTGATCCAATTTAATCAGTTTCCATGCTATCAAAAAAACTCCTCAGATATTCAGACCTTTAGGCCCACTACATATTCCTGTGATTTAAGAAATATGTAGTTTCCTTCAATGACTGAAGAAGGCTTATGGCTAGACAGCAGAGCTCAGAATTTAGTATAACTTTGAGTAGATTGGGATAGGATAATTTTCTGTATGAAAGTGTTATCATATGTATGCTTTTTATTTCCTTCTCAAAACTTCTGTACAAAAATTAAGACAGAAAAAACTCAATTTTAAGAACAAACATTATCTATGGATATATTTGGCTTGGCTTTAGTTAAGTAAACTTTCACACAAATAGATTTTTCTGCCTATGCAAAATGTTCTTTCTGTAGCTTTTAGGCATGGAAAAAAGTCCTTCTCCATGATACCATACATATGCAATGAGGTTTCTCCCACAATTCAACAATGCAAGTAAGACCTAGTCCATAAGAACAAAGAGCCAAGATTTCAGGTGGATGGAACATGGGTTTAAGCAACCTCTTGTTGTTAAAGAGTTTTCTGTGCTTTAAGTTTGTACAACAAGTAGAATAGCAAACTTGTAAGCTGTACTAGAGGTGAGGCAGGTTGTTCGGTTAAAACAGAAAACCACCTAGCTGAATGAGGCACCTGTTCTTTCTCAAACATCCAGAGAAAAGTGGCCAGTTATGATGTCACTAATGTGCAGATATCTCAAAGAAAAGTGCCCATCAGAAAGCCTCTTGATGATACGTCAAGGGTGGGATGTCAGTGAACTCTCAGAAAACAGGGAATTTCACTTTTATAGACAAGGAAGAGCATGGTGCTCACAACTCACAATGCTCTACTTTGGGCAGAGAGAAGAAATGTTTCTTTAAACAGCATGAGAGCCATTTTTTTTAAAAAAAGTGGCATGTGTTGAATTCAGCAAACTAAGACTTGCTGGACATCAAGGCAAAGTAGAGATGCTTCCTGAGGCATAAAGGGGTATGGGAAAAATATCAATGAAAGTAAAGCATCCTGACTCACATAAAACTGAGACTGAGACAATTAAATGCACCCAGAAGTCATGAACAACAAAATCAAACTCAGGTTGACTCAAGATAGAACCACATAATCAAGTCAAGCTTATCTAACAAATCTAGCTTAGTGTCTAAGGCAGGGGTCCCCAGCTGCCTGGAGAATTCTGGGAGTTGAAGTCCACAAGTCTTAAAGTTGCCAAGTTTGGAGACCTCTGGTCTAAGGGAAGAGTCAGGTATGACAGAGTTGCAACAATATTTCAGTCCAACTCCCTGCTCAAGCAGGAAACCAAATGGTCAGACAAATGGTTGCCCAATCTCTTCTTAAAAACCTCCAGTGTTGAAGCACCCACAACTTCTGAACGCAATTGAATTGTTCTACTGATTGTTATAATTGTCAGGAAATTTCTCCTTAGTTTTAGGTTGGTTCTCTCCTTGGTTAGTTTCCATCTATTACTTCTTGTTCTGCTTTCAGGTTCTTTGGAGAATAGGTTGACTCCTTTGTCTTTGTGGTAAGACAAACAAAGTTTGAAAGAGGACCTTACCAACACCCTCAGACTTTGTGGGGACATGCAGAAATAACTGGAAATAAGTGGTTCTATAAATAAGCCTAGCCTGGTCCATGAAGTACTTTAAAGGTAATGGGGACCTTGAATGGCACACAGAAGTTTCTAGTGCAGCTGTTAGTTACATCGGTGTACAGAGACAAATGAACAATTACCAGTGCCATACATTCTGGACCAGCTGTAGCTTTCAAATAGTCTTCAAAGGCAGCCCCATTTAAAATGCACTAATAACCAAATACGAGTTGACCAAAGATTAAGTGATAGCAAATAGTGCTTCTGGGTTAATGAATGGGTGCAAATGTAAGTTGTCTTTTATAAAGCCCTTCCTAATTGTACTGTTATATGCTCAAGCAGGATCTGAGAGTCTAGGAAAAACTCCAAATTGTACACCAAATCTAAAGGTATGCACCAGAACTGAAGGGTCCAAATAGGGAAACAGGCATTGTCCCTTGTTGCTGTCACTTCTATATTTCTACTGACATTTCAAATATCTGTAGATATCATACCAAGATCATTCACTATGCAATAAACTGAGTATTTTAAATTGGGATGTTCTGCTTATTAACAGATGTCTCAAATTTGGAAATGGAGAAATGTAGTAAGACTGTAACTGCTTACCATTCCGAGGTCAATGAGTTTTTATAGATGTTTATGTAATAATGAGAATGTCTAATCTTTAATACAGGGGGAAATAAAAACCCACTGGAAGTGTAGTTCAACAGTGATGAGAACTTTGCATTTCATGAAACTTCAATCACAGCAGAAGGCCCAAAAGATGTACCCAAACTAAAAAAAAAAAAGTAATTTCCTATTATGAACAACTTGGATCAGCAATAATAGAAGAGAACAGAAATGTGAGGATAAGTATATTACTTACAAACCCTTGGATATCAATTCAGTTTGCCAATCTCTTCAAGTGAAAAAAATGGAAGCCAAAATTATCACAGATGAAATCACTAATGATGGAATTCCAATCCACGCAAAAAATTGTAAGATTTTAATCTAAAAAGTGTTTTACATCTGATGGCAGCAGATGGCAGTGAATTAAAAGCACTGCCTTCCTTAGTCAGAAACCCTCTGGTTATGCTAAAGATAGGATCAAAACATGATCCACAAACATTAGAACCTGTACGCTGATGATCTAGAAGATTGTGGTCTGATTTGCAGATAAAAGTTTCAGTACTAAGGGTAGGGTATTAAGCAGAAGAGGAACAAGGAATTGGGAATAATTCCTAAAGAAGCACTTTTTCATCCAGGCATTTCAATTTTTTTCTCATTGGAAAGGCCTTATGCATTTAAAGTATGGTCCTAATATAACCTAATACTTGCAACCCTCAACAAACCACAAGAAAAAGCACCACATGTATTGACGAAATTATGATTCATGAAACCCTCTTCACAAAGCAATGTTAGATATTTAGTTATAGTAGTTGTCAACAGACTAGTCTGGATGACTTATCATAGAAAATGAACACTGACATATTGAGATTTGGGTAAGTAGGTAGAATTCATTCGTTTATTACTTTATGCCTTCAAGTCAATTTGTTGACTCCAGATAAGGTTTTTCAACAGTGGCTAGCCACTGCCTCCTTCCTAGGACTGAAAGAGAGTGCCTTGACTAAGGTCAGCCAGCAGGCTTTTTGCCCAGTTTCTAGCTGCCTTAACCACTACCCCAAACTGGCTGTCAAGTAGGTAGAAATATACAACATTTCCCCAAAAGAAAATATGGCACTGTGCTGTGCACATGTAGTTAGTGATCTGAAAAGAAACTGCTCTCATAGAAAAATTCTTGCCCCATGTTATTCAGCTTTTTATCAGTAACTGATCTACCAAAACAAAACAGGTGGAACAGGAAGAGCTCTGTTGTATAACTTGATATTATTTGCAGCACAAATAGTGTACAAATAGTTGTCAATTTACAACCATAAAAGTTAAATTTGGGGCACCGTCAGATCCATCTCAGAAGCCACAGTTATGTTAGGAAATAAACAGATTTGCCACAAGTTCACCAAACACCCAATCAAAAGATGAGACAAGGTAACAAGATTTAGGATAAGTATAATGGTGAATACAGGTGAAACTCAAAAAATCAGAATATCGTGCAAAAGTTCATTTATTTCAGTAATGCAACTTAAAAGGTGAAAC
>BHFT01077597.1:0-27366 GCA_004320025.1 Laticauda laticaudata
AACTGTATGGCGCTTCTGAGGACGTAGAAGCAATACTCTTGGATAGCCTCAACAGTTTTCCTAAAATTCCTGTCGACAAGCCTCGCTGGATCATAGACCTCGCTAACATACCTGTCCAGGTGAGAATGGCATAACGGGATCCCAACTTACTGGGATTCGCCTGTCTCGATCACATTGACACACAGAACAAAATTGTTTGAAAATTTCCGCAGATGCTATTTGAAAAGTGGCTCCAGTTGTCTGACACCTTCGTGGCCAAGGGTCGCCACCACTTCATATCTTTCACACTTCTTGAAGAATTCGTGTCCCACCAGGTGACAGTGAGCAACACACACTGGGCCCATGGACTCAGCTGTTAGTCCTCCTAATGACAGAAGATACAACAGCAACCATATATCGCTCTCAGGCCCTATGCAGACTACCAGGGAAAGACCCTTCATGTCTGTCATAAGACCAAGGTACATTTCTCAACCATCAAGTGTTGACCTGCTAACTCATCCCATCCACCCCAATTTAGATCTCCCACTACAAGGAGAAACCAGTTTTGTCCAATGCACCACACCCGTCACTCACTGAATAACTGCACTGGGTTTGCAGCAAAATCATTGACCCAACAACAAGAGTTGCTAAGGGAGTACCAATACTGCTACAAGTGTTGCAAATCCAAACACCCATCCAAGTACTGCACATCCAAGGTGCAATGCAACTTATGCAATAGTGACAGGCACCTGACCCCACTGCATCCAGATTCTGAGCCGCCACTGCAGATATCTCTGCAGTAACCCTCCTTCAGACAAGGAGCCTCAACGTAACACAGAAGCATACAGGGCTCCTTGGCAGACTGCCAAACCACAACCAAAACCAAGGATGAGTATCAATTGCACAGTACTGTGTGCTGACTCACCATGCCCTCATTTGTGTCTTCCTATCTGTTTAGCCAAAGTGTATCCTGAAGGCCGCCCTGAAGATGCCATGAAAATGTTCGTGCTGGTGGACACTCAAACCACCTGCACCCTGGCCAGACCCGCATTCTTTGAACTCTTTGAGGTACAACAGGATGAACTTCAATTCACTGTATCAATGTGCCATGGACCAAGAAGCATGGCAGGGAGGAGAGCTACTGGACTCTACATAGAGTCATTGGATAGAAGTTCCCAGTTCCCACTACCATCCATATTTGAATGCGATGGGTATTGAACGACCACAGTCAGTTCGCAACACCTGAGATCATAAGTCGCATGCCTCAACTACAGCACCTGGCTTATCACTTTCCTGCTCTAGATCTGGAGGCTGAGATCCTACTCTTGCTGGGAAATAATGCCCCAGGCATCTTTCTCTTCTCTGAGTCAGTTGGCAGCCCTGTACACAGCCCAGTGGCCATCAAATCTCCGCTAGGTTGGGGGATCGTAGGCGTAGTCTGTATCGATTGCCTACAGGCCACTGCCTTAGCTACCTCCATTCTCAAGAATGGCAGATCATCTCACCTGACGCCATGCCAAGACCACTTCACGTTTTCAACAGTTAAACCTGTTTTGGAAGAGGCACTATTCCAGACTACCAGAGAAGATAACGACTTCACTTTGTTCATTGAAGACAACAGATTCCTTCAGCTCATGGATAAGGAATTTCAACAAGATGCAACTGGTAGTTGGGTTGCACCATTACTCCTTCGCATTCCCAGACAATGCCTGCTAAACAACCAGAAATATGCTCTCTCCTGCCTTTTCAGTCTCAGATGAATCATGACCTGGAAGCCAGAAATGAAAGCTTATATGGTAGAGTTCTTGGACGAAATGATAAGGAATGG
Source organism: Laticauda laticaudata (assembly GCA_004320025.1). NCBI lineage: Eukaryota > Metazoa > Chordata > Lepidosauria > Squamata > Elapidae > Laticauda > Laticauda laticaudata. The sequence goes on from BHFT01077597.1 coordinate 1,808, forward strand.
ACATGCTGAGCCGACCCCACCCCTGGAACCTGATGAAGAATGTTGGTACCTGCCATTCTTTGAAGTGTACCATCCACAGAAGCCAGGCCAAATACGTGTAGTCTTTGACAACAGTGCACAATTCCAAGGACACACTCTAAACAAGGCCCTTTTGACAGGATCTGACCTTACAAACAGTCTCCTTGGGGTGCTCATCCACTTTAGCAAATGTTCTATTCCTTCCTCACATGGGAAAATCACCACAACTACCTCTGTTTCCTATGGTTTAGTGATGATCAGCATGACCAATGGATTTCTGAATACTGGATGAGGTATTTGGCAATGGCTCTTCCCCTGCTATTGCGAACTACAGTCTCCAATGTACTGCTTGAGAGGGAGAAAACAAATATGGAGCAGAGGCTAAATGCTTTGTAGAACATGACTTCTATGTGGATGATGGCTTGAAATCTGTAGCCAACCCAGCAGAGGCCACAGACCTCTTGAAGAATACACAGCAAATGCAAGGGACGGCCAACCTCAAGCTACACAAAATAGCATCCAATAGTGAAAAAGTACTAAAGGCCTTTAGTCCCGAGGACCACGCCAAGGGACTGCAAGACCTTGATTTCGGCAGCAACACCCCCTTCATCCAACGCAGCCTCAGCTTGTGTTGGGACTTGAAGAAAGACTTCTTCATCTTCAAAACCCCAGCTCTAAAGACCGGCTTCACGAGACGAGGAGTGCTGACAACAATTAATAGCCTGTTCAGGCGTCTAGGGTTTGCAGCTCCTGTCACTATCCAAGGTAGAATCCTACTGCTCATGCTCTCCCAAACCACAGAAGATTGGGACGAACCACTCCCACCAGAACAGAAGCAAGAATGGGAGTCATGGTGCAATTCTCTCCATTGTCTCCAAGATGTGCACCTACATTGCACGTATGTTCCCATCTTGCCTACCATGGCACTAAGGAAGGAACTACATGTTTTTTCAGATGCCTCAACAAAGGCAGAAGCAGCCGCAGCATACCTCAAAGTCTACAGCGGAGAGAACAACATATATGTCAGATTCGTCATGGGGAAGGCAAAGCTAGCATCGCAAAAAGGTCATACTATACCACAGCTGGAACTTTGCGGAGCGGCACTGGCAGCGGAACTATCAGACACGATAATGAAGATGATAGATCTTCCCTTAGAACCCACCACCTTCTATTTAGACAGCAGAGTGGTACTGGGTTATATTTACAACAAGATTAGATGCTTCTATGTCTACATGAGCAACAGAGTTGAGTGGATCAGGAGATCTTCTAAACCAGTGGCGATATGTTCCAATGGATCAGAACCCTGCAGATCATGTGACAAGGTCTCGTGTATCTCAGTTAACAACTTCTACCTGGCTCAAAGACCCCGAGTTCTTGCGGTGTTCAGACATCTTGAAGTCAGAGAAACCCAATTTGTATGAACTCCTAGTTCCAGATAATGATGGTGACATTCAACCCCTAGTTAAGAAGGTAGAACTAGTCATCTGCCTAGCAACGACATTCAAACAAAAAGATAGGCCCCTTAAAACCTGCTTGCTTTGAACGCTTCTCCCAATGGAAACCTCTCGTACTGGGAATAACTGTGCTCATCTGCACAGTCGTCCATCTCCTTGGTCATCGGAAAGGCTTCAAGTCATACTTCCCAAACCACTGTGCTCATGCTGAGAGATGAATATTGAGAAGTGTACAACAAGATGCATATCCGTCGGAATATGGATGCCCGAGTGCAAGGAAGCATATACCACAATCTAGTCCACTTCTGAGACTGAACCCATACCACAATGACCAGGAGGTATTGCAAGTAGGAGGTCACCTACACAAAGCAGAAATAGACTCACCAAGAAAACACCCCATCATCCTTCTGGCTAACCAACATGTAACAAGGTTTTTAGTACAACACCACCACAAACTAATCCATCATCAAGGCTGTCACTTCACAGAAGGTGTCCTCTGAGTGAGTGGACTCTGGATTGTAAGTGCCAAAGCAACTGTTCTGCAGTCTTGCTTCCATTGTCACAAGCAAAGAGGTCAGACTCTAACCAGATGGTGGCTGATCTACCACCTGAGTGCCATTCACCAATGTAGGCCTCGATGTTTTCAGCCCTTGGTCTGTGTCTGCCCAATGGACCAGGGTCAGTTAAGCTAACAGCAAATGATGGGCAGTACTCTTCACATGCCTCAGCATTCGAGCAGTCCATATCGAAGTCATCAAATCTATAGATGCCTCTTGCTTCATCAATGCCCTGAGAAGGTTTCAAGTCCATAGAGGCCCAGTCAAGGTATTCAGAGCTGACTGTGGAACGAACTTTGTAGGTGCATGTTAAGAACTACAGATAGAAGATGGCATTCATCCTGACTTGCCAGTCAATGGCTACCTTAAATCCAACAAGTGCAGATGGATATTTAATCCTCCTTATGCATCTCACATGGGAAGAGCGTGGGAATGCATGATTGGGATAGCTCATAGAATCCTTGACTCGATGTTCATGAAAGCACCTAAATTCACACATGAGACTTTATTTACCCTCATGGCAGAAGTCGCAGCCACCATCAATGGTCGACCTTTAGTTCCAGTCTCTTGAGATCCTGAGAATCTGACCATTCTTACCCCAGCTGACTTGCTAACTCAGAAGACGGGTGATTGGTCCACACTGTTAGGGAACTTTGATTCTAAGGACTTGTACAAACAATGGAGACAAGTTCAACAGCTTGCCAACACCTTTTGGAACCATTGGAAGCAAGAGTATCTGACTACCCTACAAGATTGCCATAAATGAAAGACCAAAGAACTGAACCTCGAAGAGGGAGATCTTGTCTTGCTGAAAGATAAGGATGTGCATCGCAATGCATGTCCTATGGCCATGCATGTTTTCTGTTTTTCTGGGTTTTTTTTATGTTTTCTGTTTTTCTTAGTTATATAGCTTACTGTTTATCTTAGTTATATAGTTATATGCTATTCAGTTAGTATTACTGTCTATTACTATCTTGGTTTTTAGTTAATTTTTTTCTTCTTTTAATAGTGGAATTTACAATTCCAGGTGGGAAGTGTGCTGTCCTAGCCAGTGTATGGGAATTGGATAGTTACTTAGGAATTATGAGCTGTCCCCTTAAGGGAATGCATCATGGTAAATGTAGTTAATGTTATCCTGGGAAATGTAGTTCATCTCACGTGGCCACATCTGTAATCCTGATTGGTCACTAAGAAGAACTTCATCACAAATGTGAGTTATGAGGATACCTGATGAACCAATAAATGTACTTTGTTATGGACATCTTGTTGAGTTNATGTGAGTTATGAGGATACCTGATGAACCAATAAATGTACTTTGTTATGGACATCTTGTTGAGTTATCTATCTGCATAGCTTAAAAATCCACTACTGTGCAGAAGACAGAAACCCCCTCCATTTCTTTTGGTCTGCAAGTGAAAAATATAGTTTTGGGGTACCCTAATAGTTTACTATATTATTTTTTAATGTGTATTTCTTTCAGACAAAGTAAATCTAATTTTAAGTTTTTTTAATTTATTAACAATCCTTTTTCTTTTCATAGATGAGTTCAGTTCATTGATGTTGATTGATAATAGTTTTTCTTCTTCCATTATTTACTTATAGATAGGTTTTGTTGTTCTAGTTGATCTTATTTTTCTCTGTTCTTTCTATCTTGCTCCTTCTTGTTCCTTCTTTCTTTTTGCTCTGCTTCAATTTCTTCTTGTTGGATACTTCCCTCTGCTATCACTTCTCCTTGGTTTTTTTTTGTCATCTTTTTCTTCCCTTTTCTCTTCTTCCTTGTATGCTGTATGCTGATAATAAAATTGTTCTGCTTTGTCTATTTTGTTTAATCTATATCTTTTTTTCATCCAAGTCACCAATATTTCCTCTGGTATTAGCCACATGAAATTTACATCATGTTTTATTAGTTGTTTTGTTATCAGATTAGTGTATCTGTCATTCTTCAATGGAAGAAGAAGGTGGGGGTGATACAAGTAATCCTTTTTCATGTAACCTGAATATCTTAATTTTTGTATTTAATCTGTATAACTTGTGCATGATATACAACTGGGAACTGGAGCCCAGATGCTTGGAAACTTGTCACCTCTTGGAGAGATAGCAAGAGGAGAAGGGGCCATAAAAATTCCAGTTTTGAGACCCTGGGAAAATCCCAAAAAAGGTTTGCAGGAAAATTCCCTACCCCTTTCATATTTTTTATACCATCTCCAGCTCTGTTCTCAGGGAGAGAGAAAGATTTTTGGCTTCATGCAAGGAAAGCAGCAGAAGCAGAAGAAGTCTTTCTTTGTCTCCCACAAACCCCACCAGAAATGAGTCTTTGCTGCAACTCCAAAAAGCCTCTTGGAGCAGGATGCCTTGCAGAGTTCCAAAGACTCATTTCTGGGGGAGTTTGGAGGAGAGAAAGAGAGATTTTTGCTGCTTTCCTTGTGTGCAGCCAAAAGCAGAAGAAGAAAGAAGTGAAAAGAAGTGAAAAGAAGGCGAGGTACATGAGGCAAGTTCCCCCTCTGCCCCCTCACTACCTCATGTTGTTTGCAATGCAAGCGATGCAAGCCTTGTGTTCCTGTGGGCCATGTGGGTGGTGCAGCCTTGTGTTCCTGCACAGCCTGGATTGCTTTGGGGGGTGTTTTGGGGGTAACATTTCTCTGGGGACCACCAAAATTTTCCTGCAGACCACCAGTGGTCCCTGACTCACTAGTTAGTGACCACTGATCTACGAAGTGTCCTCTCTTCTTCACCACCCCTCCAGGGTGGTTTAGGTTCCTCGGGACCCTCTGGCAGAAGGAATTTGGCAAACTTCCATAGAGCCTTATGGAAAGTTCACCGTATTGCTCTGACATCAGCCCTGTCTCCTCTCAGCATTTATGTGACTTTTTTTTTTGTTAAGTTTTATTGATTTTTAAGGACAAACAAAAACAAACAAAACATAAAAACATCCAACTTTTTTCCATAAGTGTACAGTGTGTCAGTAGGTTTACAAATGTTTTGTACATCGATTTCATAGTCTCAATTACAATTACATTACATAAAAACTCATATCATCAGAAATTGAATATCCTAGTATTATTATTAATCAATCATTTGATGATAATTTTGTTCATTCATAGTTTGCGAGATAGCTATACTTTACTTAGTTTATTTTATAACAATTCATATAGTCCTTCCAAATCTATCCTAAAAACATTTTATATATGTAATAATAATAATAATAATAAAAGAAATACATCTTTATATATTCATTATTTTCTATAATTCTACATGTTCTATTACTATATTTTGTTATCTAGCCATTGATAGAAAAGGTCCCAAATTTTGTAAAATTGTTTATCCTCTTGTTCTCTAATTTCAAATGTCAATCTACTCATTTCAGCACATTCCAGTATTTTCTTGATAATTTCCTCCTGCAATGGTATTTTCTCATTTTTCCAATTTTTAGCAAATACAATCCTAGCTGCTGTTAATACATTTACAATCAAATATTTTAAATCTTTGCTGTATGTATCAGGTAGAATTCCCAAGAAAAATATATCTGGTTTAATATCTATATGCTTTTTAGTCATTTTTTTCAACCACATGTGGATTTTAGTCCAATATTTTTTTGCATCTGCACAAGTCCACCACATATGGTAATATGAGCCAGGTGTCTGATGACATTTCCAACATCTTTAGCAGTCTCCCCATACTTTAGAGGCTGTCACAGAGGAGGGCCAATCTATTCTCCAAAGCATTTGAAGTCATGGGTGGAATTTTACTAAAAAGAAATCCAGACTAGAACTAGGGAAGAATTTTCTGACAGTACAATTGTTGCAGTGGTGGGATTAAATTTTTTTTTACCACTGGTTCTGTGGCATGGCTAGGTGGACATGGCCATGTGATTGGGTGGGTGTGGCTTTTTCTTTGCAGCACCACCCCTACCCCACGCCATTTGGGGGGCCTTTTGGCCTCAGGGGAGCCTCCAGGGGGGCATTTTTGCTCCCAGAAGACTCTCCGGGGGCTCAGGAAGAAAAAGACCAAGCATAGGAGGGGCATGCAGCACCACTCCATACTGTTTTGGGGGCTTCCTGGCCTCAGGGGAGCCTCTGGGGGGGGCATTTTTGCTCCCAGGAAGCTTCCCTGGGGCCCAGAAAGGCAAAAAATGGAGGGGGGATGCACCCCAACCCTTCATTTTTTGCTTTCCTGGGCCTCAGGGAAGCCTCCTGGGTGAAACAGCAAGAAGGGAGGGGAATCCTGGCACACCTGTTTGTAGGAACAGTTGATTGTCGGGAGATAAAAAAAAGAAAGAAAGAAACACCTTAAGGAGTGACTGGGAGAGCGAGCATTGGGTGGACAGGTGAGCGAGCATTGGGGTGAGCAGGGCAAGCGAGCAACTGATGACTGGGCGACTGGGTTGGTGGCATGGCCAGCCAGAAGTTACTAACAGTTTGGCAACCACGCCATATCCTTGCTACCGGTTCGCCCAAACTGGTGTGATCTGGCTGAATACCACCACTGAATTGTTGCCTCCTGGAGTTGTAGGTGCATGCTGGTTCAGGAATTCTGGGAATTGAAGTCCATAGATTGTAAAGCTGTCATAGTTGCCCACCTCTGTCATAGAAACAAGGATCAGCTTGTTCAGTGTTTCATTAAAAAACCCCTCATAGTCAGATCAAGTCACAGGAAATCCAAATCAGTGACTTATCTACAGCTGCTTTCCCCACTTCTCAGGGTCATTTAACAGCTAGTTACTATGATAAACAAAGGAAACTGGTAGATTCCTAATCATCTCACCATTTCTTCTTTGGATCACAGATATTATCCCAAATCAGGTAACTAACCACTTCCAGGTTTAATTACACAAACATAGTAACACCTTATGAGAATTAGCACCTATTCATTACTCCCTGGTTCTCTTGGTTGCATAAACCTGCCTTGACGTAGATTGGAGAATAGCCAAAGATTTCTTGATAACTAGATTTAGCCACTCTCTTTATTGCTAGAAAAAAGTATATATAAAACTTTTCTTAAAAAAATAATAAAATGCCAGAATAGAGTTATGGGATATATCTACACAAAAATTATACACAAGAGCAGATGATCAGATCTCTAGCCCAAAAGATCACAAGTGAAAGCCAAGGTTAGCCTGTCATATCCCTGCAATAAATTTTCCTCTTCACGGGTAGATAAAATTCAGTCTCACTCTATGATCCTTCATGAATCAGTCTCCCAGCCTGGCTTCCAGTCACAAATGCAGAAATTAAGAAATTTTTGGCACCGACTGTAGCAGGCAAAGCAGCGGGGAGCTTTTATATCTCCACTGAAGTTTTCACAACTCATATTGATTGGTGAGCAACGGTTTTAGCAGCTCTTTTGCTGCCATCAACTCTTCCCAGTAGTTCCAAAAGGCTGCACCTTCTCCATAATTCTCCATAATTCTTCCCAGCTTCTCCAGCTGAAGGATCCCACAGTTGACAGGATCAGAAGCCATGGAGGAGATCAAGGAGGACATGAATAAATGCACCACCACCATCCAACTCTACCACAGGTCATCTACAAAGGTGACCAGGCTAGGATGGGATTCTACTGGTTCGGACCGGTTCGGACAAGCAGGATGTTCAAGTTACGAACTGGATGTTAAAGCTGGTTCACCGAACCGGTATTTCAACCAACAGGCTGGCCCCTCCCCTCCCGTCCCTAGGAGTCTCCATGCTGCCCATTTTCAATGGAGATTAAGTGCAGGGTCTGCATGTGGAAGTCCAGAAATGTGTCTGTTTCTGCCTTCTGGTGAGCCTCCAGAGGCCAGGGGGGAGGCCTCTGGATCCTTGGGAGAGTGAAAACAGCCTCCCCCAGGCTCTGGAGCCCCAGAAACAGAAAGTTCCAGTAGGCCCTGGCCACCATGGCCACACCACCCAGCAACTGGGCAGCGAACCAGTTACTGGTACTTTTGAATCCCACCCCTGTGATCAGGGCTGTCTCCATACTGAATCCTGGCCTGAAATCCAACTGAAAAGCCTCTAAATAATCGACTCTTTCCAGGGTTCTCTGCAGCTGCACTTCAAACACTGCTCAAAACTGTCCCAAAAATTCCTTTAAAAATGGATGCAAATTCTGAAAGCCAGATGGGCTGAGCTCCAAAGAATAGGTGGCAGCCCGATCTAGAAGTGCCTTAGCACCCCTTTGGGATGGGTGTCCCTTGCGCCTATTCATGCTCACTCATGCCCTCATGACCTCCTGTCTGGAATACTGCAATGTGCTCTACGTGGGGTGGTCTCTGAAGAGCTGGGGCAGCATGAAGTTGCATGGGTAGAAAACACTGTCCAGACCGAGTCATATATAGTGAGGAGGGATCTCTCCTATCCAAGCTTCATGAGCTGACAGCCTGACATTATCAAGGGAGGGGGGGGGGAGGAAAGGATTGGAATGCAAGGAAGAAGGCCAGGATGGAAGGCCAGCTGAGCCTTGTGAGAAGTTTCAGCCAGCCAAGGTCAGTGATAGCTGGGAACAGAGAACCTGTTTCCTAAACCATATACAAATACCCAATTGGATATTTACAGATTGGGCGTGGGGAAGGAAATTTTACTTTGTACTGTTTGCAAGGGGAAACCTCAGATTCAACTTACACCACTTCTCTAACTGCCTAAGCTTCAGTAAAGTATACTCTTGGCAAAAACAAATGACTAAAGCCCATGTCACACCGGCCAACGGATGCAAAAAGGACACAACGGACGAGCAAAATGTTCCATCCCTTGTTATCCGCGCTCAAATGGGGCAAAAATTTGCATAATCGGAGGCTTGCAGCAGGCTGGCAGCGAGGCTGGCAGGGAGGCTTGCAGGCAGGCTGGCAGCTAGGCTGGCAGCAAGGCTTGTAGGCAGACATGCAGGCAGGGCAGGCAAGGCAGCCAATCCGTCCGGCAGCAGGTGTTACCTCTGAATGGCGACCTGCTTCCGAGCTAATTCCGTTTTTTCCGGGGGGCTGACGCAATGCATCCCCCCGCATGCGCAATTAACGCAAGGCATCCGCTAGGCTTCCTCTGTGCATCCGCTGTGCATCCGTTGTGCATCCGCTTCATCCGTTCGGCGTCCGTTCTGCATCCGCTGTATCCGTTCCGCGTCCACTTCGCTGAGGCCCCCCGGAAGCCGTGCGGTTGCGCCATCCACCCCCATCTGCTTCNCTGAGGCCCCCCGGAAGCCCTGCGGTTGCGCCATCCGCCCCCATCCACTTCCCTCCGCTGGGCTTCCATTCCGCATCCACTTTGCATCCGCCCTGCGTCCTCCCCGCGTCCGTGTTCTCCGCTCCGGTTATGCAAATTTTTGCCCCTTTTGAGCGCGGATAACAATGGATGGAACATTTTGCTTTTTGCATCCGTTGGCCGGTGTAACATGGGCTTAAGAAAGAAAAGGTTAATCAGAGTTCTCCACTGAAATGAAGTAGTTAGAGCCTTAAACAGGATGCTCTACCTTCCAGGAGCTAATTCTTTTTTTCTTTCCAGTGCTTAGACTCTAGGAACATAGGCATTCCAGTACACTAAACCAGACCTTGCTGAGTTGGAATTAAGAGCTTCGAAAAACCAACTACTTTCATTTGATCAGCTAATTGGACAAAAGACTGATATATCAATGCCTTTCCTATAGTTTACATTAGCAATAGAAATAGCACTTAGACTTATATACCACCCTATAGTGCTTTACATCAACGGTCGCCAACTGGTGGGCCACAGCCCACTGGTCTGTGTGAAAATTTTGGTGGGCAGCAAAGAAATGTCCACCCAAAAGCAATTAATCCATGCTGCACAGGAACACAAGGCTGTGCCCGCCCACATGGCCTGACCACCGCTGGCTCCCATCCTTCAGCCAAGCGTAAACCTGCAAAAAACAGCGTAGCCCTTGCCAGCCAGGATGAGTTGATAGTGCTGTTGCAGCAAGAGGGGGCTGGCAGCAGGGCAGGCTGAAGCAGCAATGGAGATGGACAGAAGGTACAGGAGGGCCACACTACTTTTCAAATGCTGCAGAACATCACCACTGAAAGTAAGTAATTAATGTTGGCACATTACTCATATTCCATTTGAAAAATGAAGATACATTTATGTTCTGCCATTGACACAAATTAAACAAAATGTTTTCATAGGTAACAGTAACATTAACAATATATGCATTTTTGTGGTTACGATTTGAATCTTGAACTACAACAAAAAAGTTCTGAACATTGGCATATAGCTATTCTGTAATGTCACGTATAACTGAGAGTTTCAAACTTGCTAATGTATAAACATTGTGATGAATCAAATTTCAACCCTTAAGTGCTATCAATGTTAATATTAATGTTCTTATTAATTATCTTTCAGGAAGTTGAATGTACACTAAAGTACAGCTTAAATCAATTTGTGAAACAATAGTAAATAACAAATAGTTAAGACAGCCATCATGGCCAATAAAATCAAACATTAGGACTACACTTCAATGTACTTGGAGTACCATATTCCCTTCTGGTTTTGAAAACAATCATGAAAAATATCATCACATAAATATATTGATCAAATGTTGCATTAACTTTGCTACTCTAATAGTATATGTAGTAAAATATTTAAGAATATCTGTCAAATTAATTGTACAGCTTATCTATTCTCAAGAAGTGGAAAGAAGAATTTAAAAATGGAGTTGAGCATCAATTCATATTGTATTGATTTATCAAAAGAGTAGAATTTATTTTATAGTAGCTGTTTCAAGCTGTGTTTTCAAATAATCACTCACTAATCAATGTATTCTTTGTAATGTTAAACATAGGCTTGCCTAAGAGTGAAAATGCCTTCACTTGTCAAATGGACTAATTATTTCTTAAAATGTTTGATGCTTTTGTCATGCACTAAAATAGAATGAGAAGGAAGTGTGTATGTGTGTATATCAAATGAATGTGCAGTGTGTAAAATTAAATATCTTGCAAATACATGATTTAGGAATTCATTTGTTTATTTTGTAATCTCTTGCTGCTAAAATTATTTTAAAGGGAATAATAAAGCACAAAAAAGCAAATAATTTAATAATGCCATTTGTTTTTGACTACAATATAATCAATAAAACATTTTTATTTAAAGGAATTACACCAAAAATTAATACATTTCCCTTATAGTAACTACAGTACTAGAAAATGTACAAATCATTTACAATAACCTATTTTCATCTCAAATCTTTCAAAGAGCAATTCTTTTTGTAATGGTGTAGAGAAATAACAAAATATGACAGTATAAGAGCAAAGCCTTATGTCTGATTAACAAGCTTTATGACTATGCAAGCAAAAGATAGATTACATGCAGTGGCAAGAGCTTGTAAAACAAAATGAGACGCTTTATTGTAGATATATAAGTATGCAAAGAGGAAAAGGAGCTTGGATAATGGCAGTCAGAGGCACTTGGATTTGTAGTACAGATTGGAGAACAATATATCCAGGGCTAAGAGCTATAGCTGAACATCACCAATATTTTAGATATTTAAACTAAAAGATATGATATAGGACAATATATAAAGGCTGGGAGACTCCAATGGAGACACATAATGCAGAGAGACAAATATTAATGAGGTTTTGGAAGAGAACTAGGTGATAATAACCTTATACAATATTCACTGTAGAACAATTGGAGATCATAGAATGCAGAAATTAGAAGGGTCTTATAAGTTATGTAGTCAAACTATCTGCTCAAAGACTGTATTCTTAACAGGTAGCAATTAAAATCTATTTTTAAAACCTCTAGTGAGGAGTGTAAACTTTAGGCTGACTGTTAACTACCTTCTAGATCAGGGCTGTCAAACTGCCGGACTGTGGGCTGGATGCATCACATGCTGGCCACACCCATGCCTTGTTTAAGGAAGGAGGAAAAGTCCCAATACATCACATGAGGCTGCTGTGACAATGTGAGTTTGACATCCCTGTTTTAGAATAACAGAATTGGAAGGAATCTTGAAGGTCTTCTCGTCAACCCCTGCACAGACAGAAAGCCCTATACTATTTCAGACAAATTGTTGTCCAATCTTTTCTTTAAAACTTCCAGCATTGGAGCATTCACAATTCACAACTTCTAGAGGCAAGTTGTTCCGCTGATTATTGTTCTGTCAGGAAATTTCTCTTTAGTTCTAGGTTGCTTCTCTCCTTGATTAGTTTCCATCCATTGCTTCTTGTCCTGTCTAAAGTTGCTTTGAAGAACAGGTTGATTTCCTCTTCTTTGGGCAACCTCTTAGATATTGGAACACTGCTATGAAGACACCCAATCATTTTTCCATTAAACTAGACTTACCCAATTGCGGTATCTGCTATCCCGCATTAGATGGGCACCTCATGATAGGGAGCGAAAGGAGAAAGAAATGAACCCTCCAGGCCCCCCAGCCCCGCCGCCCCCCCCGCCGCCCCCCTCACCCGCCCCGATCGCCACCGAGTTTTCGGGATGATAATGCAACAGAATGTCTGGATACACGCTCTTTTATTATGCTCAATGTCAAAAGGAGGTGATTGTTTATAAGAGCCTAGGTTCAAGCCCCAGGTCAGACAAAATAAACATGATTTTAATTAGTCAGATAAGCAAAATTCAGGTCAGACAGGATCGCAAGATTACAATTAATCGGATATTCCTCGCTTTACAAGAGCTGCATGCTAAACAATACTAATTAACAATCGTAAGTCAGCTATTTCTACAGATGTTTACACATCCTTGTCGCCCTCGTACTGTCCTGCCAAAAGGCATCGAGGAGACAGAAGCTCACATGCATTATACGTGAGTGACTAGAATCGTACTCAAATGTCGCTGAGACGAATCATATAGTCCTCGCAGATGACTAACCACAGTTGCAAACGCCACTAGATCGCCCACGTAGCTTACTCATCCATATCTCGTCTGTTTTCTATATTTTATCGACGAATCTTCTTCTTGTCCCAAGAGACAGGACTTTTTCTGAAATGTTCACCGCCCCCGCTATCTAGGCACGGAGTGCGACCCGTCAGTGTCAGGGTTGTCCAAGGAGTGGTAATCAGCAATGTAATTTTTCGTCCGGGGTTAACGGACTTAACATGAGCTTGCCAATAACACATTAACATTAGCAGGCTTCTATGGAGGGATAATTGATTTTTCAAACAATTCGGCACTATATTACATTAAAACAAAAGGAGTCGTATACACTACATATCAATATAACCTGCGATCCCTATTAATGGTCCTGCCAATGCAGTTAAGAGAGTTCTGTAAGCCATGGTGACAGATAGAACAAGCCTTGATACCAATTTATAACATGTTTAAGCCTTTTCGGTTTTCTCATCTTTCTAAAGCGTTTTTTTTTCCTAATTCTTTCATAGAATCCAACACGATCCCCTGCTATCAGCATAAAAACAACATTTTTCTTTAAGTGCTAGGCACCACAATCCCCTTGCTTTTAATAAATAACAGGATCTACAGGCTCTACGATTTTTGCAAGACTACTTCTGAGAGGGGACCGTCAAGCGAGTTTGGTAAGAGCTGTAATTGATTTCTCATTCGTAATAAATCATCACTCAACTGACTGAACCCAGAGCTGTAATTGTTTTGTTCAGAAGACAGCTAGTCCTGCAATGCCGGTGGCTCGCATCCCTGCGTGCCCAGAGCAACGCAGCTCACGCACCTAGAGTGACGAGTAACTAATAATTTTCCCGGCTTTGCTCTGAGGGGGTATTCCATGGCGGCTGCCTGCTAAGGACTAGTAAAATTAATCCAGAGTTATACCCACCACTTCAATTTTTGGTAAGTCGAATACTTCGACATGCAAAAACTGATGTCGGATTATAATAAGTTCATCCCCCATCAGACCCACATTGCTTGTGAGACGCTGGTGAACAAGCCCAACGACAGAATTATTGCCAGGGATACAAATACATTCTTTCAGGCGTGATGTTAAATCTCTCCTCGAAGTGGTTGTAGACTGGTCGAGGCGTTCCTCCGCATGACTGTGAGCGGCCAAGGCGGTTCTTAGGAGATATACCTTAGCAATGATGAGCCATTAGAAACATTAATGAAATATTCGTGGTAATTGGATGGACATATTTCCAAGCAACAACCCGAACCGCCCACGTGATGGAAGACAACAGTAATAGTGGATTCCTCAATGGCAAAGCGTTCGTCTACCCTTGCATGGTGGACAATTAGCAATCGGATTCTTGGGGAGCAAAGGCTTCCGTAAAAAGCGTGGAGAGGCCAGAAATACCAAAGCCCACATCGTGCGAGGCACTCTGATGAGTTTTGAAGACGTTCACACAAGCATAGGAAAGCTTTAGATCAAGGGATCACTGGGCTTTAACTCTGTGTTTATGGGCTTGCAACGAATGGAGATCTTACATCAAAACCTTTTCTGTGCGTCCCACCCCGGGTTACGAGTGGAGGGGAGTTCAATGGTGAGTTGGAACCTGTCAACAACATACTTTCCATACATGCTTTCTATGCCCAGCACTGCTCTTTAGAGGCGGGCACCCATTCTCAAACCCAGTGGTCCTCATGGGTACCTTTTCCTTTGCCCCCCTGGTCCCACTGAACCTTAATGGTTACTGGGTTGCACAATTTGGGCAATTTTTCATAACTCGATGGAATATCATGTTGGTGCGAGTGACAAGTAAATGAGAATCACCCTTAGTGCCCGATCGGCAATAAATATGTCCAGTTGAAACACACACGACCAGCCGCCTTTGCACAAAGTAATCACACGGCGCCCCACAAGTCGAGGAGTCTCGTTGGGCAGCAGGACCTGAGTATTGGGAACACGGGCTGTCCGGGGCATACATAAAACTATATTTATTTACAACTTTATGAATTAGGCTCGCATTGGATGAGAAGCGAGTTGTAGGCGGTGGTACCGACAAGCATTTCTGCCAAAATCGCACCATTGGAATAAGTAGGTCGGGTAAGCAATCTTCTCTACCTGCGCGAGACAACAAATTCCGGCTTGCTAGCACGCTTACAACGAATGCCTTGCGAAAGTCTCTTATCCATCCAACCGCTACCAATCATTATATTTTTCTGTGCAGGCTTTCTGCGGATCATCATGGACAGTTCATTTTGCAGCGTTGTCTTGGTTGACAGCGATCGAGAGTTCGGCATATATATACAAAGCATGCACAAGTAGGAGAGAGACTGTGGACAAGTTAGTTTAGAACATTTATGACGCTGAGCAGCGGAATGCAATTTAGTACGACAACAAGGATAATAATTACAACTACATCGACAATGACGCATTACATTGTGGTCATTCATCAAGCGATCGCTTAGTCCTGCGTTGCCAGGAACACCATAATACAAGAGAAGGACATTTAAGGTCCCCTATACTCTACTGAATACGAGAAAGCACGTTCCTTAAAGCGTTCTTTTCCATACGCGCAACGGTAACGAAGGAAACAAAGAGCGAGTGATGAGTGTTCTGAAAACAAAAAAGAAGTGACAGAAGTGAAAGCTATGGGTAGCATTTTTCATGACGTAACCCACCATGGAACAAGCTATCCCCACTACGCCCTCTCTGTTAAATGGAAGTTGGGCTTCTCACAAGCACGAACTCATCTTCTTGCACAGGACAGCATAGGTTTGTTCGAAATTGTGCTGTGAATATAAGCCGAGATAGATTTATGGAAGATTATTATGGCCAACAATAGGAACACGTCCTATCATAATTAATAAGCGAACTTCTAATGTGCGTCCAATGACCATGTTGAACAAAGGTATAGGTAGGATATGATAAGGTAGAAATTGCACAAGGGGATATAGGCCAAGATATCAGAGAAGAGTTTAAGATGTAGATGTAGGGCGGATGCGAATTCCCACTCGATCGCGGTCTTAAACCTCGCCCCGACCAGCGGACCGCAGCAAGTGGTTTTGTCCCTCGGCTAGTCAAAATCGGCAGGCGGTAGCTCGCCCCCGGTGAGAAGCTCAGCGGTACCCTCCCCCCAGCCCCCTCGACAGGCCGGGATCCTCGCGCTAATCCCTTCTGCGCTAACCTGCTCACGCAGCAGGGCCTCTGTCTACGCGCGCGCGCGGCTTGAGGCGGGACCGCGACACACCATCGCACGCTGCACAGCCAGCCAGCAACTACCTCCTCTTGCAGGAGTACGCAGCCATAACCACACCCCTGAATACACGTGCTCACCTCCAACTGCGCACACCGCTGACCAACTCTCATTCCAACGCGCGCGCACAAGCGCTAGATACTCGACGCCTCTCACCCCCAATACACCTCTTCGCCACTCTCCTCCACCCACGCTCTTTTCTCTTTCTTTATACAAGAATTTTTTCAATTCTCCTCTTAACAAACCAAACACTATACAACCCACCCAACCACCACAAAACTACAGAAACCCCTACACATACCCCCATCTCTTTTCGGGACGGCCAAGTTCTCGATCCCCCGAGCTTCACCTTTCCTTCTGCTCACACCGCCGCACATACCATCCCTCAAGTTCTCATCCGCTTCACTTCTTCTATACTCACATTCCATTTCTTACCTATCCTACCACTTATTTTAACCCCATTCTTTCTCTATATGGCTTCTCCCCTCTTTTCACTCTCTTAATTCTATTATACTTCCTATTTCATCTAATTTAAATCCATTAACTTAATACTCCTCTCTCGTCTCGCTCCTCTTCTCAGCCCTGTCTATTATCTCTCTCTCTCACTTACACACACACTCCTCCCTCTTCTGCTACATCGCACTGCACTCTCGGCGCCCAGCTCCACCCTCACACTGCCCACCCCCCTTACTCATACATTACTCCCTTCCCTACCGTCTTTCAAAGCTCCTAACATACACACATAATTTTTCATCTCAGATTCTGCGTAGTACACTCTCTAAAAAATAGAACTCCAATCCATTCTTCAAACCACAGGAAAAAAAACGCCAATTCCTTTTCTCTCTTCCTCTTAAAACTATATAAATAATAATTAAAACCAAACAATCCCCACTCAGCACTTAAATATTATATCATCTAAAAATTAATATCTCATCCCTTTAAGCCTTTAAACACTTTCACAATCCCTTTCTAAATGAAACTTCATCGCTTCTCCCATCGCGCGAATTTACTAGCCACTTCTTCGCTTACGTTCTACTCCTCGCCCTCCACCTCCACTTCCCCCTAACTCTCATCGTCCTCCTTAAAATATTCCATAACATGCACCACCATGTTCTCAATTCTCCTCTCTTTAACTTCAATTCTTCACCTATTTTGGAATTATCTTTCTTTTCTCCCTCCCCTCTCTCTTAACACAAAAACACTTTTTCCCTCCCACACATTATCCACACACCACACAACAGCAAACAAATCTCTTCTCTCCCCCCGCCCCTAAATCTACACCTCTAAATATTTTGTCCATTCTCTCTCATACCCATCCATCATATTTCACCACCCATTTTACTTACAGCATTATTTCAAATCACAGATACCCGCAACCACACACCAAAATCTTATGTACCTTTCGCCGACACTCCCTCCCTCTTTTCATGATATGTTTCCCACTTCCTCTCTAAATCAAAATTCTGTTTCTTTACACTCTTGTTTCAAACTTTGCTAGCTTCTCTTCCTTCTTTCTCTCCGCTTGCTTCTCCACTCACCTACACTCCCTTCCTCTTACCCCCTTCGCTCTTTAACTCCTCCACCTGTTGTGTACTTCTCTCTCTCTTTGTTGTTTCTGACTCGTTGCCTCGTCCACTTTCCTCACTTCGTTTTCCTTTTTTCTTGCGTCTGTCTCTTTTATTTTCTAATCCTTAAATCTCCTCCATTCCTCTCTCTCCTTTCCTTCTCTCTCCGCCCACCATAAAGTCCCTGCTTCGTTCCATCTCAGGGATGGTTTCTTCTTCACTTCCACACCTTCCTTTGTCTCTTGTAGTTTCTCAATGTGATAATTGGCCCCCATTCTCTACCGAAACCGAAAACTAGCAGCTCACAACCACGAACCTCCTTCTTCTTGCTTTCCTTTGTCTCACTCCATTTTATAAACTCCATTTTCAGTCCTCCATCCATAAGTAATCGCCATTGTACCAACAAACACAAAATTTACACAACCCACCGACCACACCCCTCGTTTTTAATCATCAACATAAAAATTTCCAAAAAGTCCAAAATCACAAACCATTCCCAACAACACCCACACACGTCTAATTTCCAATTTACACCCTTCTTCTTTTTCTTCACTTTTTTTTCTTCATTTTAATTTGCCTTCAAAAAACTTCAACTCTCTTTTTACACTTCACTCATCCCTCGATCCGAATACCCCCAATTACTGACTCCCCACACCACACTCGACAAACACTCATAGTAAAGAGCCCCAACCAACGAGAAAAAGCGCATAAATCACAAAAAGCGCACAAACTAAACAACTCCATCTACTCCAGAGTCTACACCAATATACACCACAAGGCTCCGGCGACGTCAGCAGATCCTCTCCACCAAGTCATACTATTGGACCTCACGCACCACCTCGCACTTTATCTTATTTTCCACAGGCCTCTCTACTC
Source organism: Laticauda laticaudata (assembly GCA_004320025.1). NCBI lineage: Eukaryota > Metazoa > Chordata > Lepidosauria > Squamata > Elapidae > Laticauda > Laticauda laticaudata. The sequence goes on from BHFT01077597.1 coordinate 20,304, forward strand.
CATGAACCTCCCTCACCTCCACTCTCACGCCACCTTCAACCCAGCCAGCCTCAAATGCTTGAACACTCACTTCGACTGAGTCCCCAGCGAACCACACTGCTCACCATACCATATTTTTCTGGTGCTTCCTCCATTTCACACTCTACACCACTCCCCGTCGCTTCCGACGACAGCGCACGTCAGCTCCTATACACTTTCTCCCCCAGCCCTTTAAATAAGTACTTTCAAGCTCTAGTTGACAAGTGTGCAAAAATCTCTTATACTTTTTTTCCCCCACACTCTCCAGAAAGAAACGAGTAATGTATCACAACACCTCACGCAGAAAAAAAGAAGACAAGACACATCAAAGGGGTCTCCTTTCCTAATGAACACATTAAAACAATGCAAAATAAGCATCGCCAAAATCACTATCTACAGCCGACACACAACCTCCCTCCACATCTGGCTCTACCTACAAAATCAAATTAAAGTCCTCAGAAAAGAAGTAGTAAGTGACAGAAATCCACAGCTGCCAATTTGACACTCAACTTTACACAAACACGCCGCTTACAACAATTCCAGTCCAACACAAACAACTAAAGTAAGGCTTTATTCTTTGTTCCGCCGATATCTTTCAGGTCTCAGCCCCATTTACACCCCCTTAAAAAGCAGCGTTCTCACACACCGACCCACACATTCGCTCAAGCCCTTTCTTTCGGGCTGTCCAACTTCAGGCAGCTTTGGGAGGCTGCCCTTTCCACTGGCCAGCAAAAAGGGCTTTCCTCCCGGCTCCAAACCAGGATCCTTGGCGACTATCTCTGCGATCCTTGGACTGTGCCTTCACCTTCCACTCCCTCTACGCGGCACGTTTAGGTCCGTTAGGACACCGACAGGGGCGAAAATATCCAGCTCGCGATCTCAGCACGCCCCGCAGATCCCGCAGCTGTAGCATCCGAGACGAAGCTCGGCCTTCTCTGCTAAATTTCAACACACGCTCTCTTAATCCTCTAGAATTTACATCCTCACTCGCGTGAACTCGCACACACTGCTCTCTGCTCCATACTCACACTCGTCCCGGCATCTTCGCTCTCGACACCTAATGGCCCAAGCAAGCTTATGCTTAGTTAAAAAGAAAACCTGTTTTGTAACTGCCTTTTTCATCTTGGTGAAAATAATCATGACTCTTGCGCCTGCTGCAGATTAACAAATTGATTTAACTGATGCAGCTGCTGCAGCTGCAATTGCAATCTTGTTTTCCTCTGTAATATACCCAGGAAGAGGTCTCATCGGCCTTCCTGCATTCCCACTCCGCCCTCGCTACAACAGCACACTCGGCACTCACCGCTCACGCGCCCCTCTCTCGATACATTGGTTTGTAGAGGAAGCATCCATTATAACAAAGGAACAGATTGCTCGGAGCTAAATTAGGGCTTGATATATATTTTTAAAATTGGGACGTATAAGGAATCTACTATTAAATTTAAAAGGAGCTTTTTGAAACTGTTTGAAACTGCAATAAGAGATGCAGCTAGTTCTCTCGCCTTGTTGTGCAAGAAGATTGCACGGGGGGTAATTTTAGTTTTCGCACTCTCCCCTCCTTTGTACCCCACTCGCACACACGCACCACTCACTCTCTCTTCCCCCATCTGCTAAAGCGTCCACGGTGCACCTCTACTAATGGAGATATCCCCTCCGCACGACGGCCGGGGACTTGCATTCAACAAGGAGAGAGTATATATAGAGATGCAACGTCCCGGGTCCGCCTCCGGGTTAAATCGGCCAAGAATTTGCCTGGCATTCCTTCTAATACGCGTATTGTAAGTTCCTTCTGAATTACACCATAGCATTTCCCACTGGTCAGTAGCAAGGAGTGAATACTTGAAACAGGCTCACATCCACTGAGTTGTTTACATCTTTGTCGACCTTCTAAAGATAACTGGGAATATGCAGAGACGGCTTTACTAGGGATTGTTGGTCGTCGGGTGTGAGCAAAATGCAGCATTCTAAAATCAGAACTGTGTCTGATGAATTCTGCATAATAACAGCTGTTTGGTCTATGCACAGATTTAAGTAAAGCAATTGATAAAGGGCATTTCTCTATAGCTCGATCCACCATCGAGTAGCCAGTGAAATGGGAAACGTCTCTTTTACTGCCTGGCAACTGCTTTTATTTAGAATGATAAATAGATGGAGCTTTTACCTTGGTGTGAGGGCACTTAAAAAGGGAGCTAATGTAAGCTGTGGTCAAACCAATAAGGACGTCGCCCGCAACCTTCCTACACCGGCTCTCCTCAGCGCACCCCGTCTCGTAAGACCTCAACAGCTGCTCCCGCGCGTTTCCCGGGCGGAAGTTGTTTCGGGAGGGGAAGGGACAGACAACAGCGGCTGAGGCCAAGCAATTGACCTAAACTAGGAAACAGGGTGTTTGATTGTACTCTTTTCTCGCGGCTATCTGTGAGAACCTGCTTTCCTAGAATGGAGGTCAGGCACGGCAGAGTTTTTAATACCGTGCCTTGGGCCAGGTGGCAGATCAATTATATCATCATGTATGATAGATTTAAAAATGAGGATATTTGTCCCTGTATGGGTTGCAAGGCTAAATCCACAAAATATTGACACATGTTGGACTGTTTAACATGCCTTGCGGTAAGACTTTCATTGATAACTGCTGTTTGGTAGGTTCTGATTTATTCTAAGGTTGGTACTTAGTAAAAGCAAATTAAATTTTTTATCTAACTGGTGTAATTGGATGGAGAAAAAACAGTCTTTTAAATTCAATAATGATAAGGTCATACTCTTGAGGAATTTTGTAGGATTGGAAGACGGCACATTTGCAGGGGTCCCATTGGAAAGGGAGGACCGAATTCACAGCCTTAAATCTGATTCAAAAAGGTTTTTTGAATGATTGCAGGATTTATTCTGCTGTTCAATATCTTTTGGACTCTGCATGATTAGCCAATGATAGCCCTTTTGGCCTAAGGCATAACGAGATTGAATACCATTTTTCCTTGGCAAGCTGCTTTTAAAATGCCTTTATCATTTTGTATGATATTGGGGTATACTGAGGAGCTGGAGGATTGGCCAGCTTGTTATGATAGGATAAAGAGAGGCAGCTGCAAGGGTGTCCTCATCATTTCTCCTTCATTAAAAGGCTTGTTTTGAATGGCTTTTACAACAGCCCCCCACTCGGGAGGGTGGTGGAGGACACGAGGGCTCTACATTTAAAGAAGTGGATTGGATGGAGGGAGGCTCGCTGTAATGATTTATGATCATTGGAGAGCAGAGGGTTGAAGGACAGAAAAGTTTATATAAAGCTTTGGTGGGGGAGATTCAAATACATTCTCTGCTTCTATTTTATAATGGACTTTTAAAGCCTCCATAAATTGTTCCTCCAAGTGACCAAAAATGCCATAGGTGAACGAGGAGGGACTATGGAGATAGTCACCCAATTTTTGTGCCATTGAGATTTTTAAAGGACCCTTTCTCTGGATAATTGGGACCGATGTGCCACACATAAGTCAATAAGGTAGCAATAGGTTTTCATTTTTAGCAGGCAAGCCCTTTAATTAGCAGAATATTTAGGAAGAAGAAGGGACTAGACTCCCTCATTCGCTTCAGATGCTCTTCTGTTGTTGAGAAAAGTTTCCGCGTCCATACTTACAGTCGAGACCGTGTTTCAGATGACCGAATGATGTGCAATTCGCTTCAGGCCTGGGATGCACAGCTCCCCTGCGAGCGGGCAAGATTAATAGCGCGTCGCAACGTATCCCCCTTAGGGAAATACTGTCGGGGTTCACAAATGCGGTCTCTGCTATCCGTGCATTAGATGGGCACCATATGATAGGGAGCGAAAGGAGAAAGAAAAGACAGGAGACAAAGTTTCTCGGGATGAGTGTGCACAGAATGTCTGGGATACACGCTCTTTTATTATGCTACAATCAAAAGAGGTGATTGTTTATACAGAGCCTAGGTCAAGCCAGGTCAGACAAAATACACATGAATTTTAATTAGTTCAGATAAGGCAAATTCGCAGGTGACAGGATGCGCAAAATTACAATTCAATCAGGATATTCCTGCTTTAACAAAGCTGCAATGCTAAACAAACTAATTACATGTAAGTAACTATTTCTACAGATGTTTACTCCTTGTCCCTGTACGTGTCTGCAAAAGGTCACTGAAGAGACAGAAGTCAATGATTATACGTGAGTGATACATGTATCAATGCCTGAACATATATGAGTTGCAATGATAACAAAGTTGCAACATATAATGCCAATAATTACTACACCCAATATTAGTTCCTCCTAATTTTCAGGACAGCTTCCTTTAATTGAAAGATACCTATTGATTCTCAGTATCAACAGTATCCCATTCCTACATAGCAGTTATAATCAAATTCCCTCTCATTTTTGAGCTAAGGATGCTCATCAGTAGTGGGATTCATTTTTTTTTACTACTGGTTCTGCAGGTGTGGCTTGGTGGGTGTGGCAGGGGAAGGATGCTGTAAAATGTCCAGTCAGAAGTGGTATTTACCTGTTTTCCGAACTACTCAAAATTTCTACCACGGGTTCTCCAGAACTAGTCAGAACCTGCTGAATATCACCTCTGATGCTCATCCTTTAACCATTTCTCACAGCACTTAAATTTTATGTGATCATCATCTGAAAGTTCTCCTTTTTATCTTTTCCAGCTTCTCTCCAGTACCTTTTCAAATGTGATGATGAGAACATTAATAACTGCATTATATGAATCATGTTCTACACTAGAGAGGAATAAAATATGCACTGCTATATGCAAATTAGCATTAATTGTTTTACAGTTTAATTTCAGTCAATTTTAGACCAAGAAGAAATCAACTGGAAATATTTACACTGACCTTATTTTGTATATGTTTTGGATTCCAGACACAGCTTGCATGTAAGAGGTTCTAACAATACATAAGAACATTTTTCCATTTGCAAATTTTCTAAGCATTTTAAACATACAAATGATGTCTGAAAAATCCTGATACTGCAATATCTAATTTCACCTTTATTTCCACAATCAAAACTTCCAGTAATTATTTTTCTAAATACCAATACACCAGGGAGCCTTTATTTGCAAATACATTATTTTCCTCAATGTTTGAAGTCATTTTTCTTCCAGTATCTATAACGGTCATAGTCTTAACTTTCTCTGAAAACATAACATTACATGCATTAATGTACTTTTATGTGTACAAATTTTCAATAATTATCATAATAGAGATGCCACTTTAATGTGCAAAGAATACTAACTTTCTCAAACATTGCATTTATTATCTGCATATGGCAACATTAGATCTCAGTTTGATAAACCTTCTTAGATATAGACTGCAAGCTCTACTTTCATCTCAAGTCTGTTATCACATAAAATTAAAAGGCCATTTACTAAAAGACTGCAAATACTTTTCAGCAACTTACTTAAAAAAACCCAAACTAAGCCCATCAGGTAAAACTATTGGCACTTGGACTTTATCTAAGATTTCACACTCTTTTACAAATTGATTCACTTTTCTGCCGATCCTATACATCCATGAAATAGTCCAGTATCTCCTACAAGAACAATTATTATTCTGCCTTAGGTGATTTGTGTGGTCTTAAAGTCCTGCAAACATCCATTTATACTTGAATAGATGGGAGATAAAGCAGAGACAAGCTGCCCCTTCATGCAAGCATTGATTGACAGCCTCGCTACTTCTCAATAGTTGGATATCTGCCCCACGGCCTGATGGGAGTCTTTTATTCTGTAGTGCCAGACAGAATGAGGCTGTTAGATGTCAGTCTGATGATAAAATCTGCAAGGGTATAAGAAAACAATAACCTAGTTGCTTGAACATCTAAAAGCATGTGGATCATTATCAGAATGAAAAGAGCAGAAATCTTCAGTGACAAGTTTTTTCCTTTCTCCTTTTCTTCGTGAATTAATATGTTTGCATCAATGAAGTAATTAGATGAAACTGACATGTCCTGCAGTTTGTTTCAATTACTTTTTCAAGAACAGGTTTGACTGATAATTTCAGGTATTTAGGTTTTAAATAGCTTTGGCACAAGACTTTGGCATAAGGTAGTGTAGCTGCCTTTTTGAATCTAAGCAAAGTTCAGTGAAAGATTTAACTGAATTACCATATACATAGAATATTAACAGAATAATATATAAAAATACATATGTATTTAGCTTTTTTTCTCATAACTTCTCCCAAATTCCAAAGGCCTCCCATACATTTTTTTTTCTTGTTTGGAGTAGTTGGTTTTTTTGTGGTCTCTTTCCTTCCACATATAATTTGAGTGAAGTTTTCTTTTAGCCAAATGTAGAATTTTTATTCTGCAAATAAATGTCACTACTTTATAATTATTATGTTCATACTAATACTTTATGAAAATATTGAACTGTAGATTGGTAGGTCTATGGAAGGTTGGGAATTTTGAGAGTGTATGCAAATTCTTCATATTCCGTTTTGAAAATAATAGTACGCGAGACTGGTGTTCCAACAAACAGCTCTTTATTTAAATAATTTAGTGACTTGTAGCGGAACATTTGCCGAAGCTGTGGCAGCCCTTTTTATAGCGGCTGCTCACGGCTTGCGGCCAATGACAGTTCTTTGAGAATTCCCACCATCAGGCGGGTCAATTACAGTGGTGTTTTATTGATCAATCCTAGTGTGGCCTGCTCGGGCAATCAGATTTAGTTATTTGGAGTCTTCTAATTTCTATACACAACACCCCTCCCCTCTTGGTTTCGTCCAACATGCATAAGGTAGTCACGCAAGTAGGTGGGGCTTTTGCAGGTCCTACTTGACCTGCGCAGCTCAGTCTCAGCGTGATCTTCCATCGGTTGGGTCAGGATCACCTTTTCTCCACGTCTTCTCCAAGGAACCTCCTGGAAGGGTGAGTCAGCCTTGCCGCTCCTACCCGGGTCTCTCAGGCTGGTTGAGTTGGCTCTGCCCCTCCCTCCTGGTTTGTCCGGGTTGGTCTGGCTGTCTCCTTCCAGGAAGGCCTCGCCTCACTTCCCTGCTACCGGTTCTCTTCTCCGGAGGTCGTCTATGGGTAAGTGCTCTTTTTGTCTT
>BHFT01077607.1:0-12387 GCA_004320025.1 Laticauda laticaudata
GGAAAATTTTCTCGTCCGCTGTGTCCTTTTTACATACTTTTTGCATCCGTCGGCCTATGTGACAGGCCCTTTAGTTTGAGTGGATTCTTAAGTAACCACATTGCAGCAGTGTAGCCCATATGCAGGGCAAATTCAATTCCACATTGGCAATAACCACAATACCATAAAGCAGAAATATATGAACACAGCATTGAAATTGAGGAATGATGAATGAAAAATGCAGACTACATTGTAAGTTGCCATATATTTTCCTTAATACAGCCCACCAGAAGAAAAAAAGAATGCTTTAAAACTTTAACATATAAACTTTTTTGTCTTCTTTTTTATACTAGAATTGCTTCTATTTTTCTGATTTGTAACCTTGATAGGAAGTTTCAGTACTGACATTTTTTTCAGTGAAAAAACATATTCAGCAATTAACCTTTGTTATTTATTCTGTGTGTGTGTCAAGTTGGTAGTAATGTCCTTGCTATGTCACAAAATGAATATTTGTTAAGTACAAGGACAAGATTATTTTCTTTTCATTTGACAAAATAAAAACAAAAGATAGCTTTTCTTTACACTTTGTGGTTTCCATAGTTTCCAATTCCACATGAAACATGACTTCAGCATGTTTTTTCTCAAGTGCTAAGTTTTTTTTGCTTTGGAAAAGCAAATTCAGAAGACTTCAAACTATTTCAGGTGTCTTAACCATCACACCTTCACTTCTCTTGTCATTTAATTTCAATTATTCATCAAAAGAAATCCTTTTCTCAGCAGAAAAAGACCTTCTACCCAAGAGATTTTTTATATACAAATATTTTCTATATACTAAGGAGATAATTTTATATATACATGTCACAGGAGTTTGTGAAATACACATTGTACCAATTTAGAGAAGGGGTGTCAAACTTCGTTGAGGGTTGCATCATGGTTGTATTTGACCTTGGGGGTGGGGGGCTGGAGTGGTGTGGGCAGGATGGTCATAGCAAATTCTTGACATCACTTATATCAGGGGTACCTGTGGTGGCTGGGGGGGATTCATTGTCTCCAGCAGAGGAAGGTGAGACCAGGGAGCGTGCCAAACCCTTATCCCCAGTGCCAAGCCTGGCCTTCTGCTGGTGGCCAAGTGCTAAGGCAAGACTTTCCTTCCTTCTGCCCTTCCCTTCTCCTTTCTTCTTCCTTCCCCTTTTTCCTTCTTTTTTCTTCCTTGCTTTCTTCCCATCTTTCCTTCTTTCTCTTTCCTCTTCTCCTTTCCTGTCCCTTCTTGGATGCTCAAATGCAAAAGGGGAAACATTTCTACTTTTGCTTTGTTTGACCCCTGAGCCCCATTTTTGGCCTGGATGGCCTCCTGAAGCCTTCTGCCAGCCCTGTTTTTGACCTGGACGGCCTCCTGAAGCCCTTTGCCAGCAAAAATGGAGCCCAGGGAGGTCACACACATTTTCACTGGCAGAGGCACTGTGGCCAGACCTTCAACGTTTCCATGGCTGCCCCACAAACCCAAATTAAGCACTCCCATGGGCCGGATTCAGCCGAGGGGGCTTGAGTTTGACACCCCTGATTTAGAGCATCCCTTAGGAGTTTGAGTTGCACTGAGTTCATTGGAGTTGGGCAGTCAATAAATGTAAATAAATAAGTAAATAATCTGTAGAAGATGTTGATAGTTGCAAAACATGCATTATATAGAAATGTAAAGATATTACCTATCATTAGATCTGTTTTATCTAATAGTATTTCTTAGGAAGAATAGTTAGTAAAGTTGGCTTTCCTATGCAGTGGGCAAAGTGGAAGAATCTTGACTGGGCTCACAACTGAGATGTTTTTCTGAAATAAATATTAGAAGATTACAGAATTTTTGTATAATTTCCCAAATACAATGATTCTTGAAGATACTAGTTGTTTTTGTTAACCTTTTTTTCTTTACATAGGAAACATGAATGGGAAAAACATGGGACATGTGCAGCTGAATTAGAGGCTCTTAACTCACAAAAAAAGTATTTTCAGAAGACATTGGAACTCTATAGAAATATTGACCTTAACAGGTGGGGAAAATTATTTTCTCAGAGTCACTAGTATTCTTACTACATGTAAGATTATCTGCTAACAAGTATGCAGTATTTAATTGACTGTGACAGCAGGGATGTCCAACTGGCAGCCTGCAGGCTGGATGCATCATGTGCAGGCCATGCTCAGCTCAACTCCACGAAGGGAAAAAAATGTCACAATACATCACATGATGGCAACGTGATGTGGCGAGTTTGACACCTGTGTCTAACAGGCTCTGGGGGGATAATGAGAGAGCACAGTAGTTACAGGAGGAAGCAGGTCTTCTCCAAACATGCTTTCCAATTTGAGGAGTGGGAAACATGAGAAAGAGACCCAGAATAATTCTAAGAGTTGTGATGGAAAATTCTTTTGGCAGCTTTTCCAGATCCTGTTATCCTATCATACCAGAATTACAGATATTTACAGAAATAAAAATGGTTATTATTTCCTGAGTTTGCCATTTATGGAGGCCTTGGCATAATGCTTCCTTCAAGGTTAGAAGTTCAAAAATGTATGTTCAGGGAAGTTGCAGTTGCATAACAAAAACATTATAGCAACTTAGTCTGGAATCCATTGGTATTGCTGAGATCTCTCATGAGTTTCAGTATTGGATGGACGATTCCAGTTCTAGGGATTATGGTATACCATGTGTTTATGTTCTCTGTTATATAAGCTTGAACTTCAAGCATCCATGAAGTTCAGAACCAGGAAAGGATTAAAAAAGGCATCGCTAAGTGCCTGTCCAAAACAATTCTGGCTGAAAGCATTTGTTCTGTATGTGATTATCAAATATAAATATTAAATGAACATGAGACATTTAGATACTGTGGATCAATAAATGAAATGTAATTCCTTAAATTAGTCATAAAAATCAAACAAGAAATCATTATATGTGTGCGTATATAGTATCCTTGAGATAATGAAGAAAACGGAGATAAGGAACACTGCATTTTGGAAAAATAGTCTCAGTTGGCATAAGTTGAAATATTTTGTAAATACTCAGTTCTTGTAGGTTGCTAGCTATTCCTTTTCAATTTCTTCTCTGGCGGGACTTGCTAAAATAGGCACAATTATTTTACTAATGTCAGCATTTGGTCAAACTACATAAACTAGAAGCTTTGTCTAGAATCCTGTCTGCCATAACACATTTTTCTAATGAAGAATTAGTAAGAGAGCTTTCAGGGATCCAAGCATTCCCTGAAAGTTACAGTAGGAATTTTCAATCTGTTTTTAGAAAATTGATAAAATTGATGTCATGTAACATTTGTCAGTGTACAGTGTATAAGTAGCCCTAAAATGAGTAAATTACTTTGTGAACATTGTAAGGTTTCACTTATTTTATGGATTAACAATCCAGCATTACTACTCCAATGTTTCAGTTGTAGGTCTTATTGCAATTTTAAGAGAAAATGAGCAACAAAAATGTAATACTAGTGAAACAATGTTAGATATACTGTGTAGCTGAAGCACGTTTGACTTCTTAAAGTTCTATATGTCTTTTCTACCTAAGCTTTTACATGTAGGAAAATAATGAGGAATCTATCTGTTGTGTAATTGTATGTAGTGAATTCTGTCTTTTTAAAGCTGGATAAGAGTTCTTTCTCTTTCAGTTTTCTCTCGAAAGTTGGGATAAAGCCAGGCTCTACCTATTATCAGGTGAGTGAAAAGCTCACTCTGCATTGCATTCTGCAAAACTGTAGTCTTTAATTTTCATTGTATAATACTTAGTGGTGAGTAGAATCTAATTAAGTCTTTCCACTGAAGAATTCCATTACAAGAATAAATATATCTAAATCAAGATTCATTTCAGAAAATTTAAGGGTTAACTTTGGGAAGTATGAAGAGAGACAATTCTATTATAAATACAGACTTTCATCTCAAAACTGGTGTGTTATTACTTTTCTTACTTTCATGCAGTTTTCATAATTCTAGACTATGAAAACACATATTTAGTTAAACAGATGCTTGATTCTTTTTATGTTGTTTATTTCATGTTTAAATCTTCAGCTGACAGCCATCAAAGAAGCTCTTGAAAACTTTTACAATATAATGCCAAAGATTCAGTGTATTCCTGCTGAAGAGGTACATATTTCTCTTAATGCTTGTCTAGTTAATATTTAATCATTATTTTCTAAAAACACTGTTTTTAATATTGGGAAGATTGAAGATTAAATACATCTAGTTATTTAATCATTCTTCATGTATTCAATACAGACTCATCAGTCTGCCTTCAATAATTATGAAAATCCCTCCCTCCCTCCGCCTTTCTCCATCTGTCCAGATTTAGGTTTTAAATGGGAAGTAAAAACAAAAGGAAGTTAAAACTGCAGATAGCTAGTTTTCATATGATTTAAGTTTATGACAATATATAGATGAAATCTTTCTTTTTCAAATGGATCTTTGTATATTGCAGGTCAGTTGGTTTAAAATAACCTTTAGATGATCTAGAAAATATGAATTCTGAGGTCTTTTTTGGATTTCAACCCAGTGACATTTTTGGCTACTTTGCCAGTTTCATTGATGAGGTGGCCGGCCAATGCCATTGGAAAACTGATTCTATCATTTCTCATTGGTGATATATTTGATGAAGGGGTCCTACTTCAGAAAACATTTCCTAGAGTTCTAGCTAAGTAGAAAATGCATAGTCTTTTGCATCTGTTGACTGAAGCTATTATTTTTTTATGATATTTATTTTAGATGTATAGTTTTAAAAATATTTCCAAGGAAGAGTTTCATTCTGAATACTTTTAATGCAACTTAACATCAATAAAATATAATCAATGAAATCAATATGCATTTCCAAATACAGCTTATTTCTGTAAAAGGTTGCTGACTTTCTCATTATGTTTTCTCAAATGTGCTCATTTTTTTTTCTATTGCTGGGAATACTGTTTTGAGCAAAATAGTTCATAAAGTTTACTGCTGTATGTGAATACAGGCTTAATTTGTCTCTTGGCCATCTAATTTCTGATCTAAAAAAAATCTTGCTCAGCATTATTCCAAGTAGTAGATATTAAGTTTATTGTGTTGTTTGGTAACTATAAATGCATATCATGCAGCTGCAACTGTTAGCTACTGCAGATTAAATTCATTCTGCTAAACTATCAACCACTGAGATATCAATAATTCCTTTATAAACTTCCCTACACTACTTTTTCTATAATGTTGTTTTATTTTCTTTCTCCAGGGACGGCTACAAGTAATAGGCCAGATTAAATTCTGCTTTACCAAGGAGTTTATTCTGAGAAACTGTACAGAAGAACAATCTGGTTTATCTTCTGCACTTGAAGACAACCTTTTTAGAACAGAAGATCTGTCAGTTTGTAATGATACTCTGACTTACTACCCTTCACATATGAAAACTTACAAACATTTTTTGGGAAATGTTGTAATTCAGGAAATCTGAACATTTTAAATTTTTAGTGGGGAACAATTATATGCATTGGATTTATACAGCAAGGCCATCTGTGAAGCTAGTATTAAGGGCTTTCTTTGTGTTTTGATTGATGACTGCTTGTTTCCTTAAAATTGCTGTCCATATTATATAGTGTATTCTTTCTTCAATAAAATTTATTTTTTACTTTTCTCAATTTTATTAGGTGTTTTTAAATCAATATCAATTTCAAAATTAATGCTAGTGATCTGCAATTTTCGTGTCAAATTTATTTATCTGTCTCAATTTTGGGGTATATATATTTGTATCAAATACAGGATTGTAGGAATTCATCAAGAAAAAGTCAAAGAATTAGAACAGCAAATGGCCATCCTTAAGAGCTGTATATTATACATTTAAAAAACCCAAAACAAATGATAAGCATATAACTGCCTGGTTTGGAACAGCAACCAAACAGGACAGTTAGGATTACAGAAAAAAACAATTGCAGCCAGCCTGCCTTCCATTAAAGATATGTATCCTCGTGAGCCAGAAAAAGGACTAAGAAAGTATCTACAGACTCCTCACATCCTGGATATAAACTGCTTCAACATCTCCCCTCAGGATGCTACTATAGAGCATTGCAAGCCAAAACAACTGGACACAAAGAGTTTTTTCCCTTGTGCCATCACTCTGCTAAACACCTTATAACCACAATACTGCCTTATGTCTGAGGATATTTATGGTTATGGCTATATTATTATTATGCTTCTCATCTTTTCCACTAATTTCTCCTATTGGTATCTTATATTGCTGTTAGATTTTGCAGCAGAAATTCAAGTCCAGAAAACACACAGATGACTGATTCAGAAGGATCATTAACTTCTTTATCAACATAACATTTGAAGTAAAGTTCACAATAACATTTGTAGATTCTTTCAATGTAATATAAACAAAAACACAAGCAGCAGCAGCTCAGAGCGGATATCAGTTTCGGCAAGCAAGCCAGTTTCTCTTTCACTTTAGAGGTGAGCACAGAACAGAGATAAACTATCTCCAGATTCTTTAATTTGCAGCCCCCGATTCAGCTCTCATTGGCTGACATTGTTACTAAGCTGTATTCCAGTTCATGAATATACTCTGACAATTACTTTGCTATTTGAATGTACACTGAGAGCTTATGCTCTATTTCTATTATTTCTATCAGCATCAACATTCAGCATCAAAAGCTGTTTCAAGGTTGCAAAAAGCTTCCAAGAACAGAAGATTAATTACTGATTAAATATCCACTGGCAGAAATTTCAAAAACAAACCAGGATAAGCAGGGCTTCAACGAGGACTCTGAGTTTAAAGAACTTATTTGCTTCCTGCAAAAAACACATCCCCGAGGGCTGGTTTTTATCCCTTATGGGAGAGGCCATCACCTTCCAGCTTTATTCCCAAGTCGCCCTTGCTGCTTCAGCTGATCCACACGCACTGAGCACATGCTCTCTGGGGTCCTTTGCATCACTGCTGCCAGACTCCACAAGCTCCGAAAGCAGCACTCCACTCTCAAATAGTCCTGTTCCCATCCCTGCATCACACACAGGTCCCTCATCCAAGTCCTTGCTATCAGAGACCTCTGCCATCCACATCTGCTGCCGGCGAACCACAAACCAGGACAATGGCGACATGGAGGTGCAAACAGTGACTTTGCAAAAGTAAAAAGAGTTTAACCAGAGAAAAATCAGAAAAGAAGACAGGATGCAGAGACTGGGGGTGAGGAAAGAACAAGATTGGTTGCAGAAAGAGATGGTAGAGGTAGAAATATAGAGGCGGAGGGAAGACACTATTTGATACTTGGAGAGGACGAAGACAGATGACTGAGTACCATAGTGGGAGCGACTAAGAGAAATCAGGAAGAACTGAATGAGATGAAATTGAACAAGAGCGAAAGTGAGCTATACCTAAATGGGCAGAAAGTGCTGTTGTATATTGGAAAGGAAAAGAAACTGAGAAAGAGCTGGCGATAGTGAGACTGAAGGGGGATCTATAATCCCTCATAAGATCTTATGATTCTTCTACGAGACGGTATACAATATACGGCAGAGATGACAATACTGAAGGACTTGGACTAAGTGGTACTGAACTGAAAATTTGAAATCAGGAGGAATTGAATGAAATCATTATAATCTACAATCTACTCTATAATTTACAATCTACTTTGAATAAATTAATTCTTTATATTAGATGGAAGCATCTTAGAGCTGTAAAGTTGGTAGATATACATTAAATAGATAACTCATAGCATTATTATATAAAGCATATATATTCATATCAATTTATAATAGACAAATAGTATAATTTATAACAATTGCATATAAGTATCTAATTAACACATTAAGGTGTTAATAAGAATATAATTAATTGATTTATTGTATTATATGGTGTATATGGTATTGATGAACTTGGGAGTTTTGGTATTGGCTTTTGAAGGTTGATTAAGAGGTGATCCCTATACTATACAAAATTTGAAAGGAGAGGGGAGAGGAAATTTAGAGCATGAAAGCAAGCTCAGAAAAGCCTGTGTGGAAATTTAATTTTAAGTACAGATTAAAAAATAAAGAATACTAAAATGTACTTACTGGGTGGTAATTTGGGAAAATAAATATAACATCTTAAGAGAACAGAACAGAATCCTAAAAGAGACCACTACAACAACATTGAAAACGGGGAAAAACAGCATCTAATCCATCAGTGGTGATTGCTTTCCCTTCCAATCAAAGGTCAATTGAAGGGATTTTTAGTGCAGAAAAATCAAACACTACATCAAACATGCAAACCATGCAATCGACGCTACTAGCAATCAAGGAGATGGTGAAGTTGCAAGAAACGATGTCTAAGAACCACCGAGAAATGAAATTGGAAATGGGAGAAATGAAAAGTGACATTCATAAATTAGATGATAAAAGTATAATACAACAGGCAATAGAGAAAAATGAATAAAAAATAAGAACAGTGGAAACTAGAATGGAACAAATGGAAAATAAATAGGAGCTGGTAAATCAAAGAATGATGAAGATGATGAAGACCTAGAAGATCCACTTATACATTTAGAAATGGACTGTGCAGCATTTTATCTATGATTCCAAAATGTGATGGAGACCAAAGAAGAAGACATGATTTATAAGGATACAGAAATTATAACTTTGAAGCAGATCCCTAGAAGAGTACGAGAGCAGAGAAAGGATTACCACTATTTGGTAATGCAATTGAATAAAGGGAATATAATGTTCAGGTGGATAACACTGGAAGGAATGCTGGTATCTTCGCTAGACAAGAAGATTAAGATTGATAACTTAAACAGGGCACAAGAACTATATGATCAATTTGTGGGGACGGAGGAGGAATATAGCAATAGAGAAGAATTGGAAACTAAAAGTCAAGAAGACCAGCAACATGGAACAAAAGAAAAAGATCAAGAAGAAAGAAGTGAGGAGAAAGAACATCAAGAAGAAAAACATATAAAAACAAGAACACAGACAGAAGGACCAAAAGAAGACAGAGACAAGTCTATAAATAAGAATATGGAAGAAGAAATCAAACTATTATCAATAAACATCAACAGATTAAACTCACCATCTAAAAGAAAATAAATGTTAGCAAAATTAGTAAAACGGAAAGTAGATATCGTGTGCCTGCAGAAAGTATGCATTAAAAAACAATGAGAAATATTTAGAATATACCAATTTAGAATCACTTTATGTAGCATTGGCGGATGGGGGGGGAAAGCATAGCTGTATATATTAGAGAAGGAATAAAAACAAAACAAATATATGCGGACGCAAATGGGAGAATCTTGATGATTGAAATGACGATATGCCAAAAAACAATGTTATTTGTAGTTATACATGCACCCAATGATAAGCAGAAAGAGTTTTATAGGAAGTTGCATGAAAAAAATTATAGAAATAGGACAAGGAAATGTATGTATAGTTGATGATTATAATGCAATGATGGATATTAAAAATGACTATAATATCAATAAAAAATAGAAAGAAAAGGAATACATTACCAATAACCTTCTTTGAGATGACAGAGGAATTAAACCTGTTAGATACATGGAGAAATTTAAATCCAAAAGTAACAAATTTACTTTTTATTCCAGCCCACACAAGTCATGATCAAGGATTGACATAGCTTGGATGAATGGGGAACTGGGGAACGAGATAGAGACAACAGAAATATTGCCAAACATATGGGCGGACCATAACTCCCTTAAAATAACTCGGAGAGGCCAAAAGAAAAACAGGAATCTACAGGTCCTAAAAGAAGAATATACTAAAAGGATTAAACTAACCAGGAGATGAAAGATCAAGGAATATTTATAGATTGGTGGCCATACCTGCAGCTGCAAACAAGATATAAAATGGATGCAGAAGAATATGGATTTGATAATGAGCCACAACAACTAGATAAAATTTTGGTAGGCCCGGAAGAGAAATTAAAAACAAGAATATATAACTACTTGCTAAGATTCAAATTGGAAGAGGAAGTAGTAAAATGGCCCATGAGAGTACAGGCCAAAAATTCTGACACAATATAGAATTAGAAGATTGGGAAAGAATTTGGAGCAGGAATTACAAAATAACAAGATCCATGGCATATAAGGAGAATCAATATAAGATGTTTTATCATTGGCATTTGGCTCCAATGAGATTGGGAAAAATATATCCTAATTTGAAACCAAATTGTTGGAAATATGGACAGAGGCACGGTACCTTCTTCCATATGTGGTGGCTTTGCCCCAAAGCTAAAAAATATTGAACTGGTTCTAAAAAAAATTGGAAAAATTGAAGATTAGTCTTAAAATATCAAAAAGGAGGACATGTAGGAGCACACTTTTCAAGAGAGGACAGAACTTACAAAAGGAGGACTGTCCTCCCTAAAGGAGGGCGGTTGGGCACCTTATCTTTTGCCCAAGAACTGCTGGTTCCTAACTTGTTAATGTCATGCACGTTCAACTGCTCTCTTCCAAAAATATATGTAATTTCAAAAATAGACATTATGTTTTAATTTGTTGCAATATTATAAAAGTGAAAAGATTTTTAGCTACTATTTAGAAAATTGCAAATGAAACAGTCTTAATATCAATGTGCTTTTAAAATTGATTTTGTGCAGTGGTAAAGAATCTATTTAAGCACACAAGATTCACTACATAAATGGGGTTCTTGTCACTAACATGAATGAATAAATACATATCAAGGTTTATCTACAGATTTCTACTTGCTTTTTTTTTTGGCCTAGTAATCACCTATCTCTGTGATTAGTACTTTTTCCTGCTTGCACACGTATTCGCACTCACAAGGACTTATATTGAGGCTTTACAAACATAAACACATGATTGGCAACATCACACTAGGATTTTCTATATTTCTATTCTCTAAAAAGCAGCTGCTCACAGTCACAGCATGGTGAATCAGCACATAGTGAGTACAGTATGCTACCAATTCTTACTCTGATTTTCAGAGACATTGAGAAAATTACAGTGTTTGGATGTTTTATTACCTATGGCATTTCTTAAACGGTGTAATTTAAATAATAGATCAATTGTTTGTTATCCCACTTTTTCCACACATATGCAAGTACTTGAGCTTCAAATAATGTTAAGCGTTCAGATTCCAGTGGAAACATTGTTGAAATCTGGTCCATCATAAAATTTCTAAACATTTCAAAAGGAACTGGTGAAGTAAGGGTCTGCTTGGTAGGATTTTTCCAGATAGGTTGCTTTTTCCTTGGTGTCTATATCCAAGAGATTTCTTACATATTATGTCTGGAAGGCCCTACCTAATTCCGTAAAGTAATTTTTCATTTATAGTGAAATGCAGTGACATGATTGGAAAATTAAAATATCTTAAATAACCTCCCCACATCTTTTCATTTCCTCCATTATATAGGTGTATGAGTTTAAAATTTTCATTTTAAATTGTATTTCATCCAATTCTATTTTACATTGTTTTTATTAGATTTTAGTAATAATTTGTGTTTGGCACTCTGCACTTTCATATGGCCCAAGGGCTAATCAATAAACTAAATATATAAAGTTTACCAAACCTGACTTGTAACATTTAAAAATTTAGAGTAAATGGTTAGCAAGGTTGGCACAAGTGGAAGATCAGAATTGCTTGATTAGATGCAACACTTGAAATAGATCTTTCAGGCCAATGACTGCATTGGCATCACATACTTTAAACATGTCAATGACAATTCAAGTTTTCCAAAATTGGAAACCCAAGGTTTAGATGTTGGACATATTAGCTTATTACAGGTAGTCCTCTAGTTATGACCACAATGAGCCCAATTTTTTTGTTGCTAAATGAAACATTTAAGTTAGTTTTGCCCCATTTTATGATCTTTCTTGCCAATGTTAAGTGAATCACTGTAGTTAAGTTAGTAACACAGTTATTAAGTGAACCTGGCTTCCCCATTGACTCTGCTTGTCAGAAGGTCGCAAAAGCTGATCACATGATACTGAGACACTGTGTCATGCCCTTGTTGGAGTCTGATTCTGAGGGAGGGATTGAGCAGCTGACAGGGAATGGGAGTGTGGTTCTGGTGGCTGTGGAAGAAACGGGGGAAGGACACAGTCCGGCTGGGCATTCAGAGGAAGACCCAGGGCCATCCCCTCTTCATCCCAGGGCAAACAGAGAGAAACAGAGAAGGGAGCAATGTGGCTTATGAGAGAGAAGGTGGCCCTGATCCCTTTCATTAGTTGCAGCTGGGAGAACGAGATATAAGTGGGGCGTTTGCACATGGCTCCTTGCTGGAAGCAAAGCATGCATTATCTTGGTCGAGCCTTATCTGGGTTTTGGCATCCTCCCAACTGTAGATGCTGCATTATCCTTTGAAAGTCTGCAATTTATCATCCTGTCCTTGTTGTTGGCTCCGTCGATCTTGAGAGATCATGGAAAATTCGCATCATGGAAATGGACATGAAATGTGCTGAGTCT
>BHFT01077617.1:0-25328 GCA_004320025.1 Laticauda laticaudata
GATTGCTATAGAATACAATATAAAATATACAACCATTGGATAAATGTATAAGATTAAATCATAAATCTAATATAAAATGATGGAAAATAGTTTAGTCAAATGAATGTTGAATAATTGATATTACATAAGCACAAGCTAGATTGATATGGTGAGAATTTATATAACTTGTGAGTAATGGTAAAAAGAGGATAGCACAAAAAACTGTAACCAACTGACACATCGTATGTATATAATTGAAAAAGGGTTTTATGTTTTTATGTTTTGTTTTTGTATGTTTGTTGTAAAAAATAAAAACTTTGTTTAAAAAAAAAAGACTCAAATTCCAAAACAGTTGCCAAATGAATGGTCATAAGTTTCTGAATAATTTGTTGTAAGTTGAAGATTACATATAAAATGCACTAATATGGATGTTATGAAATAGTGAAGGATGAACACAAGCAAGGATGGTAAGAGATTGGGCCAGAGATACTCAGTTGAAGTTTCTATTCAGCAACAAATTATTCACTCAGAATAAATAAAGGCAGTCCTGAAGTACGCTATTCAGAATTTTCTTTAAACGCAAGCTACACAAATTTTAATATTTAATACAGTATATGCTATGTGTGTGTGCATATATTTTTTTGCATTTTTTTTGCATTTTGTTAACTGCCTTTGCAGAGCAGAAAGCAGAGGAAAAATCAATAAAGAAAGGAACAATAAATCAAATCTAGATACTACCTTTCTTTCTTTTGATAGTGCTCCTAATTTATAATATTTTAAGGTATTTTTGGTATTTCAGTTTCAAGACAGGTTCCTACAGAGGTGTTTTGAAAAGGAGTTATGCAATCAGAAATGAATACTCCAGAATCCAATGAACCCCATTTCCAAACTTCTGGGTATTTTTAATGTCCTTGTAACCAAAAGTTACCTGAATTTTTATCAATTTCTACTAACTCATTAAAGTTTGAAATATAAGGAAAGAAGACAAAAATTAAGATAAAATTGTTGCAGAACACAAAAATGAGAGGAAGTTTTGGAATTGGGAATTATATTGATGCGGATAAAAGAATAGATTGTATTGAAAAATGTCAGATTGTTAATATTGGAAAATCATGATTTGCAATTGGGGTGGCTTACATTTTTATGGAATAGTAAAAGTAAAGCCCCTGTGACACAGCACCAACGGATGGAAAGAGGATGTAAAATGGAAAGAAACACTTGCCATCCGTTGGTTAACGGTCCAGGTTGGCAGCTTTGGTCATGAGCAGGAAAAAAGAAGATGTAAAGATGAGTGGGTGGATGAGCACAGTGCAGGAGGCCAAAAGAAGCATAGAGAAGGGGAAGAGAAGCAAGTGACAGAATTAGAACTCATAAGTACACTAAGTCATAAGTGCAATGCAACTTGCCAAGACACCTAAATTATGGATCATAGCTTGGGGATGCCTACAGTAGCCATAAACTTTCAGGGAATGCTTATAAATCCCTTTTTCTTTTACTGACATTAAAGAATCAAATTTCCTCAAAAATACTGGCAGGGAAGCAAATTTGCCCCAGATACTCAAAGACATTGAAATAAGTGTTTAGAAAAGTAACATAACAATTGATGGGATTAACCAGAAGCTTAAAAAAGCAAAACATTGGCGAAAGCACCAGGTCCAGCACGGTTTGCCAGTTGGAATTTTATAAGAGTTCCAGAGAAAATTGATCTTCACTTAATTAGAAGTTATGAGAATAAAAAAAGAAATACCCAGAAACATTGTCAGATAGTATATAATCATACTTGTACCGAAGGAGGACACCAGACCCACAGCAAGTTAAAAACTAACAGACCTATATCACTATAAATTCAGATTATAAATTTTAGCTTTCATTCTGATAATTGAATTGAAAGACTGAAGAAAGAAAGAAGAAAAAGAAAGACTAAAAGTCGTTAAGAAAATTTTATTCATCCTGATAAAAATGGGATTTCTGCTAAAGAGACAAATTAAGATAATATGAGAAATAATTTTAGATACCACTGGAATACTATGAGGCACATCCTGAAAAACAAATGGCTCTGATGTTTTTAGATGCACAAAAAGCTTTTGCATAATGTGAATTGCCATTTTATGCTGTTTACAATTGGACCCAGATTGTCTTGTAAATATTTACTCAAGCCATAGAAACGGATATTCATAGCAAACTGCAGAAGTCATGATAAAGCGAGAGTTAACAGACTTTATTTAGATATAAGAAACTGGGACTTAGACAAGGCTGTCCACTGTCGCCTCTGTTGTTTTCTGTTAACACTTGGAAGTGTTGCTAGGAAACATCAAGAGAAGAAAAAGCAATAAAAGGAATGAAAATTAAAAAGAAGAGAAAAAAATTACCAAGCTTTTGCAGATGATTTTATTACATCAGTAGGATCCACTGGAGTCAGACACCTTAAATAGTTGATAGAAAAGTATAGAAGAGTATGGAAAAGTAGCAGGTTTAGAAAATAAAGAAAGATAAAACAAAGATTTCGAACTACAAGAAATCATGTTAGAAGATGAAAGAAAAGAATTTGGAAGAAGTTTGGGATCCAGCGCGGACAACAAATAAGGTTAACTATTTTAGGGATACACATAATACCAAGATGTAGCATGCTTAAGAAGGAAAATTATCTCAAACGGTTAAAACAGCAGATTGGGACAGAGTTGATAAAATGGGAAAATCTTATAATTATCACTGATTGGGAGAATATCTACAATTAGATGGAATGTTCTGCCGAGAATTCTGATATACTTAATTCCAGACAATTCCAATCAGAGTTTAGGGAAAGAATTTTTTGAAGATTTAAACAAAGAGTTGGCTAAAATACATTTGGCAGTGGAAGAAAGCCGAGAATAAAACTGAAATTGCTACAAGATGCAAGATATAAGAGGAGGATTTGGCTTTTGCCCAACTATGGCGAATTTAACTATTTACCAAACGACGAGTCGGTGGGATTGTGGGTATAGGAGTGGAATAACACTAAGATACTACACGGTTTGAATTTAGAAGGACATGACTTTGCTGTTTAGGGGTGGCATGCCTTCCTCTGGTATAAGGAACTAAATAGGGGTATTTTTAGAAGAATTATATTCGAGAAGCATTGTTTCTACACATGGAGAAGATAAAAAAGGCCAATATTATTTAAAATATTCCACGATGGTTATCTTCTATTAATGCTTTTTCTTATCAATAATATATAAAAGGAACAAGACAGATATGGTAAGATACTGAAATGAAAAGGGTGAACTTAAATCTATGCAAGCGTGTGAGAACAAGGCTGTAAATCATTGAATTGGTTTTCATATTTGCAAATTGCAATCTAGGATTTGATAAAGATTTAAAACAGAAGGTATCTGAATGATAGGGTTGACTGATTTAGATAAAATTTTGACAGGTTACTGATTAGAAAAAGTAATCCAAAATAAACTGTATAGGGCACATTGTGCTAGGAGCTCTCTCAATGAAGAACAAGTAAAAGGAACAATGTTGCGTGGGGAAAATTTGGATATGGATTGACTAGATAAATGGCAAAAATTGTGGGTCTCCAATTATAAAATGACAAATGTCAACTGCATATAAAAGAAAATTTGATATAATGTTTTACAGATGGCACTTACCCACGATGAGAATTGCGAGGATTGTTCAAGAATAAAATCGGGAAAATGTTGGACAATGATCATCAGATACCTCGGATTTCATATTACCATTATGTGGTTGGACATTGTTTGGAGCAAAAAGATATTGGTCCTATAATCACACATGCGTTTGCCGAAAAAAAATTGACAAACAACAGAATAGACTTTAAACCTGAGATATTTTTATCTCTGCGAATGAGTACTGGAACATATATTGTAAAGAATTGAAATAATTATGATTATAAATGTTTAACGGCGCTAGAATTGATTTGCTAAGAATTGGGAAAAATAGAAAAAATACCTAGTGGCAGGGAGGAAAGTATGTTAAGAAAATCATGGGACTTTGTTGACCGAAATGAGTAAATTGACATTGAAATTTAGAAAACAAGAGGATAAACAATTTTATATGATATGGGATTTATTTTATCCAATGGGTTAGATTAAAAAGACATGGTTAAAAGAAATAGATTACCGTGTAAGCCCTTCACAGTTATAAGTTAATAGTTGCTATAAATACCAATACGTCAAACAATGATATAAACAACCATTGGATAAATTGTATAGATTAAATCATAAAATCTAATATAAAATGATAAGAAAATAGTTTAGTCAAATGTAATGTTGAATAATTATATTACATAAGCACAAGCTAGATTGATTATGTTGAGTAATTTATATAACTTGTGAGTTAATGGTAAAAAGAGGATAGCACAAAAAACTGTAACCAACTTGACACATCGTATGTATAATTAATTGAAAAAGGGTTTTATGTTATGTTTTGGTTTTTGATGTTTGTTGTAAAAAATCATAAAAACTTTGTACAAATAACAAACAAAAAGACTCAAATTCCAAATAACAGGTTGCCAAATGAATGGTCATAAGTTCGGAATCAATTTGTCTGTAAGTTGAGAGATTACATATAAAATGCACTAATATTGGATTTATGAATATAGGAAGCGATGAACACAAGCTAAGGATGGTAAGAGACTCTGTGCGGATACTCAGTTGAGTTTGCTATTCAGCAACAAATTATTCCTCAGAATAAATAAAGGCACAGCTGAAGTACGCTACTTCCGAATTTTCTTTAAACGCACAGCTAACAAATTTTAATGAATTTACATACAGTATATGCTATGTGTGTGTGCTATATATTTTGCCATTTTTTTTGCATTTTGTTACTGCCATTTGCAGAGCAGAAAGCAGCAGAAATCAATAAGAAAGATACAATAAATCAATCAGATCTACCTTTCTTTCTTCTGATGTAAGTGTCTCCTTTTCAATTCTACCTTAATAAAGTTAAGGATTATGCGTATTCAAGTTTCAAGACAGCGTTCTAACAGAGGTGTTTGAAAAGGAGTATCAATCAGAAATGAATACTCCAGAATCCAAATGAACACCCATCTTCCAAACTCTCTACCTGGTTTTTAATTCCTTGTAACCTCAAAATTACCTGAATTTTGATCAATTTCTACTAACTCTTAAAGTTTAGAATACTAAGGCAAAGAAGTACAACATATTAACGATAAAATTGTGCAGAACACAAAAAATGAGAGGAGTTTTGGCAGAATGGGATCTATATTGATGCGGATAAAGAATAGATTGATTGAAAATGTCAGATTGTAATATTGGAAAAATCATGGATTTGCAATTTGAGGTGCTTACATTTTTATGGAAAGTAAAAGTAAAGCCCCTGTTGGACACAGCACAACGGATGGAAAGAGGATGTAAAATGGAAAGGAACACTATGCCATCCTTAGGTTAACCGACTGCATCTGTTCTGTACTCACTGTGTCGTTTTTCAATCCTCTCTTATCCGTCCACGCATCGTCTATAGGACATTTCATCCGCTCAAACGTTTGGATGCAAGAAAACTTTTGAGCGGAAAAGTATCAATCTGTCGTATACATCCGCTCGCATACACGGGGAAATCCATTATCGATCCAAATCACGTTAGGTGTCCGCATATCTGCTACCGGCATTCCCTGCCTCCGGCATCCACCTGTGCAGCATCACATCGCAACCCTTTGCCCGCCAAAACAGCGACACAGGGGAGAGCACAACGACGGGAAGTACACGGCAGTGTTAGTAGCATGGACGTCTAGAAAGCATGAATGATGCAGCTCGCATTACAAAGCATTAAAATTGGAAAAACGTTCGCTATAGGGGTACCGTTATCTCGCGATAGTTTAGGATGTCGCAGATGCTACGAGGATGCAAAAAACACTCGCGGAAAAACTATATTTCTCCTAAAAAGGGGAGGAACTCACTGGATTACTCACCTTTCAGTCCAAGCAGCCCTGCTGCTGCAGAACCGCTTCAGCCTTTCATACTGGACCTTTCAGCTCTTCACAGCATTCCAAGTTCATCTACCACCATGAATCGATACACACTCCTTTGGTAGCCGCCATCATTCTACAACCAATGCGAAGCCCTCTACAGGCCTCTTTCACCTCGTTCTTACAGGAAGAGAAAGGGAGGCGTCCAAAGAAGTGTCCTGCGGTCCAAGATGGATCTAAGAAGAGCCGCCGATTAACGGACTGACATAACAATGCTGATGGTGAAGCTGAGGATACGAATGAGACTCCCCGTCGCATTCCAGACTTTCATTGAGTGATGCCGAGCCGAGCCCATGTTCACGAAGTTGTGGAGCGGCTGAGACCCAGGTTACCATCAAGCCCAGACTAGCACACAACCTTCCGGGCCCAGCTGGACCCTGGGCTCAAGGTGGCATACTCTGGTGCCACCTGGCCTCTGGACCACGTACAGGAACACATGCAGTACGCTCTGGCAGTTGTGCCACTAACACAACCCATCAGCATTGTGGTCAGAAGGTGGTGCAACGCAATACATTGATGAATTACCTGGAGCAGCTCTCCATACTCCCCTCCAACTTGCGAAGCAAGAGTCTGGTGAAGAACAGTTCAGAGCAGTGTATCAGAAGTGACTTCCCCACACCGTTGGAGCCATAGATGGGAAGCACGTGCCTGCCAAAGCTCAGCCAACTCAGGGTCCACTTATCACAACTACAAGGGCTTCTCAGCATCATCCTCTTCGCTATGGTCGATGCTTACCACAAAGTTCATGTACATCGATGCTTCAGGCAAAAGGGTCATCTGTCAGATGCCCAGGTATTACAATTGCCAGTCACCTCAAGGAGGGCTGGAATGCAACCTCATCATGGGTTTCCAGATCAACCCCCTTGCCCAACGACACACAATTGTTTTTTTTTTTTTTTTTTTTTTTTTTTTTTTTTTTTTTTCTGCCTACTTCATTCATGGGGGATGACGCCTTCTCCCTAGAACCTCCTCATTGCAGCCCTACACTTCCAGATGCGCCTTCACCCGTTGAAGGAGAAGGATCTTCAACTACAGGCTGTCCAGGCAGGCGGGTTGTGGAGAACGCCTTTGGCATCCTGGCAACAGGCATTCCAGTACTTTCTCACCACCATGCAGCATCGCCCAAAGAGACCGTGAGGAGGATCGTGGAGTAAGCGTTTGTCTGCAGTGCGTGTGACACATCTGATGCGCGCAGCCCCTAACTACCCCAGTTTGCAGACACAGGCTTTGTGGACCACCATATCAGATATGGGGACATGGATTCCTGGTTGAATTGGAGGCAAGGCGAAAACCTTTGATAGACACTGAGGATGTGGCAAAGCCCCAAGCGAGAGCTTACACCGTGAAGGGAGAAGCAGGCGCAATCCTGAAACACTGGCGCACTCCCCAGCTGGCAGCCAGTGTGAGTTGGGCAAGACAGGATGAGATGGGCTTTAATGGGATTGCTTCGCTCTTCAGGTCCGTCTCATCACACTGAATGAGATTGTGCCATGTATGTTGAGTGCCCTACAATTGAACAGGCATTTAATGTAGAGTTGTGTTTATGTTGAAATGTGGTTGATGAATTGATTACCATTGTTATTGATAATAATGGCACATAGGTGTGGCACCTGGCGAGGTGGACCATACAGTCCCACTATGCTTGCACTGAGAGGCTTATCTATCCCCACTGCTATCCTAACCCATCCCACAGCTATTTACCCATCCCCACAGGTATCTAACCCATCCACAGCTATTAACCCATCTTTCCACAGTTATCCTGCCCATCCCCACTGCTTCCTTACCCATTCCCACAAGCATGCAAAGGCTTTAAACCATTTCTAAAAGTTTCCACCACACTTTATTTACAAAAGAACTGCAACAAGAGTTGTGAAGCAAAGATAAACATTTATTAATAACAAACTGCTTAAAAGCAAAATGACCCAAGTAAAGTTGTCCAAGCAAGATAAAGTCAACAGTAGCAACCAGTCTCGTGGCACTCTTCTCAGTCACTCTGAGGCATGCCCATAGTCTCAGGGTGAAGGGTCCAGGTGCTGTGGAGGTGGCTGCTGCTAGAGTGGCTGGTCTGAGATGCCATTTGCGGTTGCCTGGCCCCGAAGAGGACAACAGGGGATGCGTCTGTGGAGGAGCTCTCAGAGAGCGGGCTCAGTCCTGTGATGTTGAGAGCCCCTCTCTTCCATGACAGGGGGTGTCAGTCCCAAGACGATGACAGATGTTCTGAGGCCGGGCTTTAGCTGTGGGGTGGAGAAAGGAGGAGTGTGTGGGGCTGTCTGCGTCTCAGCTGAGCGAGGTGAGGCGTGGGTGGCATCTGTGGCGTTGGGTGGCGTCGGTTGTCAAATCGGTGGCATCAGTGGTGTTCGGCATGAACCATGTGCCTGGACTGGGAAGGGCTGCCTGTGCTGCTGGAATCCTGGCAGCGTAGCCTTGGTAGGTGAGGCCTGTGCGAAAGCCTTGGAAGGGCTGCTGACATCACCTGGGTGGAGGAGCAGGACCTGGACTGGGTCGAGCAGCGTTCAGCTGGCCTAGGGGTGTGAGAAGACCGGTGATCACTCCTTTATCACCTGGTTACTGTGAATTCGGGGACATGTCCATGAGGTCTGGTTGACGTAGGTGAGGAAGCTTGCGGTTGAGGATGGTATTGTCGGTGTGTACCAGCTGAGAGAGGAGATCTACGCTGCTTTGGATTGTTATCCTGATCTTCCAGCAGGACAGTGTGGCTCTGCCCCTCCGGCCTGCTCTCTGATGCTTTTCTGTGGAGTTGGAGCTGGGGGTGGGTGTGGTTTTGTCTCTGGTGGAAAGTGCCCTCTCCTTTGCTCCACTGCTCAGGGGGTCCTCCACGCGCTCCGCCACGAGGAGTGCATGCTGTCGGGGGGTCTCCGTCGTGGGATGCCTCACAGATACCTGCCTTGGACACAGGAGCTGACTCTTTGGCCAAAAGGAGGAACTGGCTTCTGTGGGCTTGCCTGAGAGAGAGGGTAGATAGAGGGGTCTTGCTCCTCGGTGGTGGATCTCACCTCCAAGAAGCTGCACTTGGCCATCACGTATGTCTCCCGGTCGGTGAGCTTGACCGCGCCTGGCCAGTATCTTTTCTTTGATGTTGCAGCTTCCCGTACCAGGTGTGCATGTGCTTCCACACCCGAGGAGGACCTCCGAAGTGTAAGCCCAGCTCTCCGGCCTTCTCTCTCCAAGCCGGGCCTGCTTCTCTTGGTATCTCGATAGAGCCTGTTCCCTTCCACCAGAGGTACTCGTTCTCCTCAGCCATTAAGCACCTCATCCTCATGTTCCTCTTCGATGAGTATTGCCTCCTCTCCCTAATCTCGCGTATGCCTTCTTCCTCCCGTCTGGCAGGGGCCTTCTGGGCCCTCATCAGAGGGCTTCGAGGTTCTAGGGGCTGGCTCCACCACACCACTACCACCAGCGCAGTAGCAACAACAGCAGCAACAGCAAAAAGCAGCACCAGCAGCACCAGCAGGACCAGGAGCAGCACCAGAGAGTAAGCACTAAGAGGAAGCACCAGGAGCAGCACCAGCAGAGTAAGCACCCAGGCAGAAGCACCAGACAGGAGCAGCGCCAGCCAGAGTAAGCACCAGCAGAAGCACCAGCACAGGAGCAGCACCCAGCAGAGTAAAGCACCAGCAGAAGCAACAGCACCAAGAGCAGCACCAGCAGAGTAAGCACCAACAGAAGCACCAGCACCAGCAGAGTTCAGCCCCAGCAGCAGAAGCCCCAGAAGAAGCAGAGTCAGCACCAGGGGGTGGGAATGGTAGCCCCTGTCCTTCTTGCCAGGACTGGCAGGAAGTAGGACAGCTTCCTCTTCTTCCTCATGGTTGTTGGCTGGAGATGTGGTCTGGCAGCATGTCTTTCCTCTGAATGGTGACCTGCTTGCGAGCTGCATCCTTTTATATCCACGGCGGCTGATGCAATGCATCCTCCCCGCATGCGCAGTGAACGCTTTGCATCCGCTAGCATCCATGATGCACCGCGTCATCTGCTCTGCATCCGCTCTGCATCCGCTCTGATCCGCCTCCTTCCGCTGCGGCATCCGCTTTCGCTGTGCTCCCCGGAAGCCCTGCGATGTTCGCATCCGCTTCCACTCCGCTTCCATCTGCTAGGCTTCCGTGGAGCATCCACTTAACATCCTGCTAACGTGCCTCCCCCCATCCGTTCCTTTCCATTGTGTCCGCTCTTTTATGCAAATTGAGAGGGATAAAACAGATGAAATTTCTTGTCCTTCGCTGTCCTTGTTACATACTTTTGCATCCGTCAGCCTAGGTGACAGGCCCTTAAGGCAATGGATAATTTTCAGAGTTATTATATCAGGGATGCTTCTATTAACAGTATGGAAAAAATAGGGGAGTATTATTATATGAATATACCAGTCTGGTTATCAACAATAGACCACATTTCATATCAAATGTTTTTTAAAATGGAACATTTACTATCAGATATAAGGAAATTTTAAATGGAGACGTGAACTCAAAAACAAAACAAGAATTAGATGAACAGGGATTAAATATAGATTGGTATGCATATTGCAAAATACATTCAAGATACGAAAAAGATAGTAAGATGTGATGGTTTTTTATAAGAATTTTTACTGAACTAGAAAAATCTTAACAGGCATTGAAGAGATTATAAATAAATTATAAGGGTTAAATTAATGGGAGTTAGAAATTAGAAGAAGAGCAAGTTTTAGAAACAATATAACATGGGGAAAAATTTTGGAAATATTGGGGATAAATTTGGATAAATGGCAGAAACTGTGGACAAGAAATCATAAATTAACAATGCAAGCAGCTTATAAAGAGAATTTGTATAAGAATCGTTACAGGTGGCCACTTGCCCCCAGCAGAATAGCAAGATATTTAAGACAAATTGGTTGAAATTTTTGGAACTGTCATCAGATACCTGGATCAATACCGATATGTGGCGGACATGCATTGAAGTGTAAAAAGATATTGGACTGAATACACATGTGGTTGGAAAAAATGAATAAAATAATACATAATTAAAAACTAGGGATATTTTTGTTGCGAATGTATATGTATGCCGTGAAGGTTATAATAGAGAGATAACATATTTAATTATTAATGTATTAACAGCAGCTAGAATTGTATTGTGCCCACAAATTGGAAAAATGAGAAAATTCTGACAGAGGAGGCAAACAATTAGAAAAACCAATGGAATGTGCAGAAATGAGTAGACTTACAATAGGCCAATTAGGGAGAACAAGAAGAATATTATATAGATTTGGGATTTATATGAATGGTTAGGCAAAAGAATAAGAATATGTGGTATAGTAATAATATATTACAATTGCATTAATCTGAATGAGTAAGAAACATGAATATAATTTAGCAAGAATGAGATATGTTTTTTTAAAATAACAAATTATAATGTCAATGATAATAATAATTGAATAAATGAATAAAATAGTTTAGTAATTGGTTTATAAAGATAATTACAGTAAGAAATGTACAATAATATTACTATGCCGCACAAGATATATGCACCCAACTAACACACTGTAAAATTCAAAGATGTTTTATTTGTTGTCTTGTTATTAAAATATTTTTTTTTAAAAAATGAAGTTTGAAATATATAAACATGCAATTTTATAACAATTTTCAGAGGTAAATCATTGATCTGATTCTGGTTCATTTTTTTTAAAAAAGGAAACAGTAAAAGCAATCTTACTAAATTGCCATAGTAAGATAATATGCAATATTCAAGGGAGGACATTGCCTCTAGATGCTAAGATGGACTAAAGAAACTCTCTTGAACACAATATTAAGTACTGACAAAGACCAATGACAGCCAAGGGTATATATCATTAGCCATTATAAATAAAGTGAAGAAAAAGTTCTCTTTACCAAATATCTAGAAGTTCCCAGGAACTTTCAAGCTAGTCCATTCCACTTCCTGAACCAGAAAAAAAATAAATTGAGTCCTAAGATTGCTATTTTATTCTATTTTTGGAAACCACTGACACTAATGGAACAATATATTGTCAAAGTAGAGGCACAAGCCAGATTGTGCTATTCAGTAAACATAATTTGGGCGTATAGCCAAAAATACCCATGCTGATGTAAATGAAAGTTAAATTACAATTTTCGACTTATCTAAGCACTTTTTTAAAAAATTACATTACACTGCAGGAACCATGAGTTGGGTTTTCAAAAATTAATAAATAAAAGAAGTACAGTAGAGAATTAAACTGAGATTAATTAGCCTGGGTTGTAATTTTTGGCCATTATAATCATGCACTTGTTTCAGCTTTCAGTAACCATGAATTAAACTAATATAGGAATGGTCATTTATCAGTGGTAATCAGTTGGGAGTGTATTACATAGAGACATAAGAAGCTGAAAAGAATATTATGACATAGTTCTTACAATATAATGCTTTAGTTGCCAGCATTTTTGTTAGATATGTTATTGTAATAAACATAATAATTTCCTAGATAGGAGTTAGGCATGTAAGAATTTAGTAACTGATTCATATGAGGATTCAAAACTAGCCAACATGAGCTTTGAAGCAAGCCTCAACCAAACAAGTTCTTAGACTTCCAAGACTTGGAAAAAGTCACAGGGAAATGTGAGTGTCTATGATCCTCCAGATAAGTACATCTTCAAATGACCTTTATCATCATGACCTATGGTGAAAGATGTAGAGCAGAGGGTCTCCAAACTTTGGCAACTTTAAGACTTGTGGACTTCAACTCCAGAATTTCTTTCTGGCGGGAGAATTCTGGAGAGTTGAAGTCCACAAGTCTTAAATTTGCAATTTGAGGAAACCCTGATGTAGAAGAGTTAGATTTCAAAAATGTCTTGGAGACAACAAGTCTACCAAACGTAATACAGTATATCAAGATTTTCGAGAGTATGAAACAGAAGAAGAATTTTAAAAACAATAATGTGATTATGGCATAGGCATTGAGATTTGGAGGAAAAAAAAAGCCAGAGATTGTTCCCTCCAGAAATGGAAGACTGATAAAGCAGATGAGCCTGCCTTGATTCTAGCTGAATTATTATATATATAGGACAGTCAGGAAAGGAATTACTTTTGAAAGGGGTATCTTTAAAAGGCGCTTGAAGGGGATCTTGGAAAATGCTTAAGGTAGCATTCAGATTTGAAAAGTTTTCTATCCAGGAGAAAATGAACTCCTGATGATTCCTGTGTAACAAACTGACCAGCTTTTGGATATTTAGTTTATTTTACACAGATTGATCTAAAGATTTGCATAAATAAAATTAACAGCAGCATATATCAATTGAAAAACAAGTCTAAAATAAACGGTAGGAGGCCCTCGCGAGAGTCACAAACGCTGACCAGATAAACACAGCCCTTTTCCAAACAGGGGAATGCTGTCCACTGCCTTCCTCCCAAATAGTTTTGCATCTTCTCAGTCTAGCCTACCACAAACTACTTTTTTTGGTGATCCAACCTCAAATGAGGCTACAACTATTCTTAGCTTCCCAAACACTTAAGTACTTTCAATCCTGCAAAGCGGAAAAATCAGTACTCAACTCAACTAGATAATGTTTTGTGTATTCAAGAGAAAAGGTCATGAAGATCTAGTGGAGAATCTCTATGTCTCATTTTAGAGGCGCGCTAGTCTTTCGCGCCGGTATTACACAACCAAATGAATCTAAATTAGCGATATACATATATTAATATATATTCTCTGTATGGTGTCAGATATTAACTCATCACAATTTTGATTTAATCATATTAATAGAATCTGTTATAGCAATAATTAATATACTTTTCTCATAGAGAGATCAGTATGAGAGAGTCTGTGAACTGCTATAAAGGATATAGTTCCGCATAGCGAGCATATAATACAGAGACTTCGTATGTAACTGTTAAACATCTTCAGCACCTATAGCTGGATTCGAGTATGAGATGAAAAATAGTGCTTCTCAAAAGGTGCCAATTATTCCTGAGGTGAAGCAGTATCACTATTGTTGATTAGTGACTTTCATACAACCATAGTGATATATTTTTTCAGAGGCCACCTTCCCCCACCCCCAAATCTGATTAGACAGGAAAGATCATTGCATGTGCTTCTTCTATGGTGCACGTCACTATTTTATAAATCTGATTAATTACACTATCTCTCGCTATAAAATATTGATTTTTGATTTAACAAGGGGTCAAGTATTAGAATAGGTTCAAAGCAAATCATCTGACAATGTTGATGATATATCAGATATTTTTTAAAGAAAGCGAATTCTCTAGACCCCAGATAACTCTCATAATCTATATTCCTAGAACATTTGTGTTCAAACCTTAATGCAATACAGAACTGAGTTAAGGAAGAAGGATAGACAGAGGATGCTATTATATTGCTTGCATAGGTTCAAGCGCCATGCCTGCTCGCTACGCTTTAGTATCTAATACTCTCCGCCCACTCGACCCAAGTAAGGATCGGAGATGGTACTCAAAATTCTCGCTGACATTCGATTGGTCCTGTCATATGGATATGAACGAATATATTATTTCAATACTTCCGTGTCATTGCTTGGGTTATTTTGTTTAAGAACTAATGCACTCTCCATAACCTAACAACTTATGCCATTTGTATTTGCTTGGGTTAAAACACAGGAAAGAACTTATACTTTCCATGAGGAATGTGTATGCCTGAGAAGTATATATGTGATGACACAATGAAACTAATGGCCGCGGATGGTGAACCGTGGGGCTCAGTAGAAAAATGCTTTCTTATATGTGGATAAAGTGGTTGGCCTTTTGCTACCTTTCTGTACTTGAATGTAATACACGAGGTGCGTCTACCCAGACATTGGGGCAGTATAAGTTCTCACATTCGGGGGATTTCGAAGATTCCAAATGTAACACCAACTACAGATTTTTCTCGAACCCAACGGTATACTCCAAGTAGGAATCGTTGAACTATCCATTAATCCCTCACTGACGTATCATACTGCACACATTTGAAAAAGAGAATTCCTAGCATCATATAAAGAATTTTACTAATGATCAAATGTGGGAGAGAATGAACAGTTTTACAAACTTGCATTCAGTTACAACAATGCGAAGCTACAGGAAAGGACAAGCAGATATCCCCTAAATGTTCAAAGAGCAAGCTTGCATATCTTGCCCATATTTTATTACTTTCAGACTTTTTCCTAGTTGGCCAAGAAAGCCAAAGAAGCCAAAACAAAAGCAAAAAGAAATTATAAAAACAGGACTAGTATCTCAGAATTTACACCTCTGGAGAGTTCCTTATAGATTGTCCAAGGCAGACAAAAATTCCATTAGAAGGAAACTTTGTTTTCTAAATCAGACTTTACAGTATTTAATCCAGTTGAAAACCAGACTGCAAGGGCCTGATATCTTCAATGCTACTTGCTGCTGGATTTCTGACTTTCTGAAGCTCAGATTTATGGGATGTGATATTGAGATCTAAAACCCTCAGCTATATCCTTAGGTTGACAGACATTTGAGGGCTTCACCTAATTTAGGGTGACCTGATTCTTATGAATCTTCTTTCAGAACCTTACTGGCTTATTATCCTTGGACAGAAATATAAATTTTAAAGGAGTTAAATTCCCATCCATTTAATGCTTAATTTAGACATACTGCTTTTGCATAGTTCTTATACCTTATTTTTATCCATGTCAGACAATTCAGCCTAAATAAAACTTAGTTTCCAGTTCAAAGATTCAAAGTTAAAAAACAAGAATATTAAGCAAAAAAAGTTTTTTCCCATTGAGTTGGTCTGCTTAATAGAGGTTAAAATATGTATTAAGACTGATTCAAAAGCAGTATGTGCTAAATTAAGCATAAATGGTGGAATTTAAACTCCTTTAAAATTTATATTCTGTCCCAAGGATAATAAGCCCAGGTAAAGGTTCTGAAGAAGATCATAAAAGAATCCAGGTCACCCTAAATTAGGTGAAGCCCTCAACATGTCTGTCAACCTGAGGATAATAGCCTGAGGGTTATTTAGATCTCAATATCCATCCATTAAATCTGAGCTTCAGAAGTCAGAATCAGCAGCAAAAGTAGCATTGAAGATATCAGGCCCTGTGCAGTTCTTGTTTTCACTGATAATACCTTAAAGTTGATTTAGAAAAAACAAAAGTTTCTTCTATGGAATTTTTTGTCTGCCTTGGACAAATCTATAAGGAACTCTCCAAGCGGCTAATATTCTGAGTACTAGTTCCTAGTTTATATTTCTTTTGCTTGTTTGGACTTCTTGGCTTTCTGCAATAGGAAAACAGTGAAAGGTAAAAATATGGGCAAATATGCAAGCTGCCTTCTCTGAACATTTAGGGGTATCTGCCTGTCTTTCCTGTAAGCTTCAGCATTGTTGTACGTGAATGCAAGTTTGTAAAACTGTTTCATTCATCTCCACATTTGATCATTTAGTAAAATTCTTTATATGAGCTAGGAATTCTCTTTTTCAATGTGGTGCAGTAGAACTCAGTGATTTGGGATTTAAGCTTAGTTCACACCACTTTGGGAGAAACGGTTGTTTGGCGAAAAAAAAATCATTAGTTGTTAAATTATTTGATATCCCACCACTGGTAGAAACTCCAATTTAGACCACCTTATTCATCATACAGAAGTAAGAAGGCCAAATTATCAATAAGATGGGTTACTGAGGCCCTAGGTTCCATGGTTGTTTTTATTCTCATATCCTCAGGCAAACATTTGGAGTGTCTTCTGCTAAAAGAAAAATACCAATTCAAAGTGTATTATAATGCAAGTAAAACAAAAACCCAGCAATGCAGAAGTTGAAATATTTTCATCCTGCGGACATGATGTCAGAGAAGAAATTTGGTTCTGATCCATCTTGCGCTGGTCAGAAATAAACATGCCTTGCAGCAGCAATGCCGCAAATGCAGCCATTATTAGCACCCTTGTTCTTTCCAAACTCATTTTTGGGGTTTTTTTCCATTAGTTGCCCAAAAGATTAGTAGGTCAGGATTGCCTCTTCAAATAGGCTGAATTATCACAACATTGATAGATTGCTTAATATTTAACTGATTTAATAATCAATATTTAACTGATTTAATAATCAGTAAAAAGACTGCCACAAAGCATCATGATCTTTCTTTCTTGTTGGGGGGGGAAGGGTTGAAGGCAAATACCAAAAAATTATGGTGCAGAAATCTTCATTTACAATTTGAAATCTCTTCCAGCGATAATTGCCTTTTGAAGAACATTTTTCATTCAACCTAGATCGTTTAGGCTGAGATGTTTAAAGAACATTCACTGTAAATCTTGCAGGGGAGAATTCATATCAGGACAAATTATAGCTAAAAGATAATAGAAGAATTAAAAAAAATGTGAGGAGTAAGCAAATGAAGCATGGGCAGAGAACCTGGACCCATAGATTCTGGGTTTGAAATGAAGCTGGCCTTTTTGAGAACTATGGTTTCTCACTAAGATCTTCATACCGTTTCTTCTTGGAATACACAAACATTTCTAGTTGAGTTGAGTACTGATTTTCCGCTTTGCAGATTGAAGTACTTAAGTTTTGGAGCTAAGAATAGTTGTGCCTATTTGCAGGTTGGATCACCAAAAAATAGTAGGGGGTTGTAGGCTACACTAGAAGAGTTGAAAACTATTTGGGAGAAGGCCAGTGACAGCATTCCCTGTTTGGAAAAGGGCTGTGTTTTATCTGTCACGTTTGGCTGAGGCCTCCTTACCCTTTATTTTGACTTGTTTTTCCAATTGATAAAGCTGCTGTTAAGTTATTTATGCATCTTTTAAGATCATCTGTGTAAATAAACAAAATAATCCAAAAGCTGCGTCCAGTTTGTTACACAGGATCATCAGGAGCTTCTTTTCTCCTGGGAGAAAACTTTTTTCAAATCTGAATGCTACCTTAAGCATTTCCAAGAGCTTTTTAGATTACCCCTTTCCAAAAAGTAATGTCCTTTCCTGACTGTCCTTATAATATAAATATTCAGCTTAAAATCCGGCAGCTATCTGCTTTTATTCAGTCTTCCATTTCTGTGATGGAACAATCTCTGGCTTTTTTTTCCTCCAAATCTCAATGCTATGCCATATCACATTATTGTTTTAAAATTCTATCTCTGTTTTATTACTCTCGAATCTGATATCACTGTATTACGTTGGTAGACTTGTTGTCTCCAAGACATTTTGAATCTAACTCTTCTACATCAGGGTTCCTCAAACTTGGCAAATTTAGACTTGTGACTTCAACTCTCAGATTCTCCCGCAGCAAAGAATTCTGGCGAGTTGAAAAGTCCACAAGTTCTTTAAGTGCCAGTTTTGGAGACCTCTGCTCTACATCCTTCACCAGAGGTCATGATGATAAAGTCTCATTTGAAGATGTTACTGTATCTGGAGGATCATAGACACTCAACATTTCCCCTGTGACTTTTTCCCATAGTCTTGAAGTCTAAGAAACCTTGTTGTTGAGGCTTGCTTTCAAAGGCTACATGTTGCTAGTTTAGGATATCCTCATATGATCAGTACTAAATTCTTACTCCTAACTCTATTCTAGGAAATTATTCATGGTTTATTACAATAACATATCTAACAAAAATGCTGGCAACTAAAAGCATTAATATTGTAAGACTATGGTCATAATATTTTTCAGCTTCTTATGTCTCATGTTAATACACTCCAACTGATTACCACTGATAAATACCATTCCTTTATTAGTTATTTTCATGGTACTGAAAGCTGAAAACAATGCATGAATTATATAATGCCAAAAAATTTAACAACCCCAGGCTAATTAATCTCCAGTTTAATTTCTTACTGTATTCTTTTATTATTAATTTTTTTGAAAACCAGACTCATGGTCTGCATGTAATGTAATTTTAAAAAAGTGCTTAGATAAGTCGAAATTGTATTTAATTTCAGTACATAAGCATGGATTTTTTTGCTAGACCGCCCAATTTATGTTACTGAATTAGCAATCTGCTCTGTGGCTCTACTTGAGCAAAATATTGTTCCATATTGTCAGTGTTTCAAAAATAGAATAAAATAGCAATCTTAGGACTTCAAATTATTTTTTTTCTGGTTTTCAGGAAGTGGAATGGACTAGCTTGAAAAGTTCCTGGGATTCTAATATTTGGTAGAGACACTTTTTCTTCACTTTTAATTTATAATGGCTAATGATATATACCCCTTGGCTGTCATTGGTCTTTGTAAGTACTATTATTGTGTCAAAGAGTCTTTCAGTCATTCTTTGCATTAGAAGGCAATGTTCCTCCTTGAATATGCATATTATCTTACTATGCTTAATTTAGTAGATTGAACTTTACTG
Source organism: Laticauda laticaudata (assembly GCA_004320025.1). Lineage (NCBI taxonomy): Eukaryota > Metazoa > Chordata > Lepidosauria > Squamata > Elapidae > Laticauda > Laticauda laticaudata. The sequence continues at coordinate 19,245 of BHFT01077617.1, forward strand.
TTTTCCTTTTTAAAAAAATGAACCAGAATCAGATCAATGATTTACCTCTGAAAAATTGTTATAAAATGCATGTTTATATATTTCAAACTGCCATTTTTAAAAAAAAAAATTTAAAACAAAGACAACAAAAAAACATCTTTGAATTTACAGCTGTGTTAGTTTGGGTGCATTATATCCTTGTTGCGCATAGTTAATATTATTTGTTACATTTCTTACGTTAATTATCTTTATAAACCATTATAAACTATCTTTATATCATATTATTCAATTATTATATTATCATTGACATTATAATTTGTTATTTTAAAAAACATATCGCATTCTTGCTAAATTATATCTTTTCTTACTCATTCAAGTTAATCAATTGTAAATATATTATTACTATTACCACATATTCTTATTCTTTGCCTAACCATTCATAAATAAATCCAAATCTTATAATTATTCTTCTTGTTCTTCTAATTGCTATTGTAAGTCTACTCATTTCTTGCCCAACATTCCATTGTTTTCTTAATTGTTTCCTCCTCTGTCAGAATTTCTCATTTTTCCAATTTTGTGGCAAATACATTCTAGCTGCCTGTTAATACCTATTAAAATTAAATATGTTAATCTCTCTATATAACCTTCAGGCATAATTAATCCCAACAAAATATCCCGGAGTTTTAAATTATGTATTATTTTATCATTTTTTTTCCAACCACATGTGTATCTAGTCCAATAATCTTTTAACTTCAATGCATGTCGCACATATGGTAATATGATCCAGGTATTCTGTGACAGTTTTCCAAAAATTTCACCAATTGGTCTTTAAATATCTTTGCTTATTCTGGCTGGGGCAAGTGCCACCTGTAAAACATCTTATAAAATTCTCTTTTAATAAGCTGCTGACATTGTTTAATTTATGATTTCTTGTCCCATTTCGCCATTTATCCAAATTTATATCCCATATCCAAAATTTCCCCATGTTATTCATTGTTCTAAAACTTGCTCTTCTTCTAAATTTCACTCCAATAATTAACCTTATAATTATTTATAATCTCTTCAATGCCTGTTTAAGATTTTATTTCTAGTTCAGTAAAATTTCTTTATAAAACCCCATCCATCTTACTATCTTTTTCGTTATCTTGAATGTTATTGGCAAATATGATACCAATCTATATTTATCCCTTGTTCATCTAATCTTGCTTGTTTTGATCACGTCTCCATTAAAATTCCTTATACTGATAGTATGTTCCATTTTAAAAACATTTGGATATGAAATGTGTCTATTGTTGATAAACCAGACTGGATATTCAACTATAATAATTACTCCCTTATTTTTTCCCATACTGTTAATAGAGCATCCCTGATATATATCTCTGAAAATATCATGTGCCACTTAGGGCTGTCACATAGGCTGACGGATGCAAAAAGTATGTAAAAAGGACACAGCGGGACAAGAAAAATTTTCAGTCTGTTGTTATCCGCCTCTCAAATTTGCATAAAAACAGAGCGGACAAAATGGGAAAGGAACGGATGGGGAGGACGTAGCCAGGATGTTAGTGGATGCTCCACGGAAGCCTAGCAGATGGGAAGCGGATGGAACGCGGAGGCACATCCGAGGGGGGCCTTTGTTTCCCGGGGAGCACAGCGAAGCGGGCTTGAATGGCGCAGCGGAAGGAGCGGATGCAGAGCGGATGCAGAGCGGATGCCAGAGCAGATGGACGCGGAAGCATCATGGATGCCTAGCGGATATGCAAAAGCGTTCACTGCGCATGCGGGAGGATGCATGCTCAGGCCCCGTGATATAAAGGATGCAGCTCGCAAGCAGGTCACCATTCAGAGGGAAAGACTGCTTTCCAGGCACATTCCAGCCAACAACCTATGAGGAAGAATGAGGGAAGCCTGTGCCTCTCTGCCAGTCCTTGCAAGAAGGACAGGCTACCATCCACCCCTGGTGTGACTCTGCTTCCTTCTGGGGCTTCTGCTGCTGGCGCTGACTCTGCTGTTTGCTGTGCTTCTGTTGGTGCTTACTCTTGCTGGTGCTGCTCCTTGTGCTGGTGCTTCTGCTGGTGTTACTCTGCTGTGCTTGCTCCTGGTGCTGGTGCTTCTGCTGGTGCTTACTCTGCTGGCGCTGTCCTGGTCTGGCTTCTGCTTGGTCTTACTCTGCTGGTGCGCTCCTGTGCTTCTGCTAGTGCTTACTCTGCTGGTGCTTGCTTCGGGTCTCTTGTGCTGCTGGTGCTGCTTTGCTGTTGCTGCTGTTGTTGCTACTGCTGCTGGTGGTAGGGTGTGGTGTGAGCAGCCCCTAGAACCTCGACAAGCCCCTCTGATGAGGGCCCAGAAGCCCTGCAGAGGGAGGAAGAGGCATACGCGAGATAGGGAGAGGGAGCAATACCTCCATCGAAGAGGAACATGGAGGATGAGGTGCTTGAAATGCTGAGGGAGGAACGAGTACCTCTGGTGGAAGGGACACAGGCCTTCTATCGAAGAACCAAGGGAAGCAGGCGGCTTGGAGAGAGAAGGCGGAGAGCCTGGGTACACTTCGGGAAGGTCCTCCTCGGGTGGTGGAAGCACAGCACACCGGATTACGGTAAGCTGCACCTCAAGAAGTCTGGCCAGGCTGCCGTCAAGCTCACGACGGGAGACCTACTGTGATGGCAAGGCAGCTCTTGGAGGGTGAGATCCACCACCGGAGGAGCAGCCCCTCTATCTACCCTCTCTCTCAGGCAGGCCCACAGAAAGCCAGTCCTCTTTTGGCAAGAGTCAGCTTATCCTGTGTCCAGGCAGGTATCTGTGGAGCATCCCCACGACGGAGACCCCCCGACAGCGGCACTCCTCGTGGCGGGCGCGTGGAGGACCCTCCTGATGCCATGGGAGCAAGGAGAGGGCACTTTCCACCAGAAACCAACCCACACCCCACCCCCAGCTCCAACTCCACAGAAAGCATTCAGAGAGGCCAGGCCGGAGAGGCGGCCACCACGGCCTGCTGGGAAGATCAGGGATAACATCAAAAAGCAGCGTAGATCTCCTCTCTCAGTGTACAACGACATACCATCCTTCAACCGCAAGCCCTTCCTCACCTACGTCCAACCAGACCCTCATGGACATGTCCGAATCACCAGTACCAGGTGATAAAGGAGTGGATCACCGGTCTCTGCACAACCCTCTAGGCCCAGCTGACTGCCTCCGACCCAGTCCAGGTCTGCTCCTCCACCCCAGGTGATGTCACAGCCCTTCCAAGGCTTCCACAGGCCCTCACCTACCAACTACGGCTGCAGGATTCGCGCACAGGCAGCCCTTCCCATCCAGGCACAGGTTCATCGAACACCACTGATGCCACCGATGCCACCGACGCCAACCCACGCCACAGATGCCACCACGCCTCACCTCGCTCAGCTGCCAGAGCCAACAGCCCACTACCTCCCTCCTTCTCCACCCCACAGCTAAGCCCGGCGCCTCAGAACACTGTCATCGGTCTTGGGACGACAACCCCCATGTCATGAGGAAGGGCTCTCAACATCAACAGGACTGAGCCAGCTTCTCTGAAGCTTCCTCCACAGACCATCCCCTGTTGTGCCTCTCGGGGCCAGGCCCCCAATGGGCATCTCCAGACACAACACACAGCACTCTAGCAGCAGCACCTCCACACACCTGGGACCCTCCACCCTGAGACTATGGGGCATGCTCAGAGTGACTGGAGAAGAAGTGCCAGAGGCTTGTTGCTACCTGTTGACTTTATCTTTGCTTGGGACACTTTACTTGGGTCATTTTGCTTTTAAAGTTTGTTATTAATAAGTTTATTCTTTGTTCACACTCTTGCGTTCAGTTCTTTTGCGTAAATAAAGTGTGGTTGGAAAACTTTTAGAATGGTTTAAGCTTTGCCATGTTGATGGGATGGGTAAGGATAGCAGTGGGATGGCAGGGATACCTGTGGGATGGTAATAGCTGTGGGATGGGTTAGGATACCTGTGGATGGGTAATAGCTGTGGGATGTGTATAGGATAGCAGTGGGATATAGATAAGGCCTCCAGTGCAAGCATAGTGGGACCTGTATGGTCACCTCCCAGGTGCCACACCTATGGCCATTTATTATCAATAACAATGTAATCATTCATCAACACATTCAACATAAACACAACTCTATTAAATGCCCTGTTATTGTAGGGCCACTCAACATACATGGCACAATCTCATCAGTGTGATGAGACAGGCTGGAAGGAAGCATCCATTAAGCATCTACCATCCTGTCTTGCCAACTCCACTGCTCCAGCTGGGGAGTTGACCAGTGTTTCAGGAGGTTGCGCTGCTTCTCCCCTTCACGTTGAAAGCTCTGTTGGCCTTGCACTCCTTCAGTGTCTATTCAGGTTTCGCCCTTCCTCCATTTCACCAAGGTCCATGTCCCATTGCCTTGTTGGTGGTCCCACAAGCCTGTTCTGCAAAATGGGGTAGTGCGGTGCCGATGCAGATTGTTGAGGATTGTCAGCAGCTTCCACGATCCTCCTCACGGTCTCTGGGCGATGCTGCATGGTGGTGAGAAGTACCTGGAACCTGTTGGCGGATGCCAAAGGCGTTCTCCACAACCCGCCTTAGCCTCTGGACAGCCTGTAGTTGAAGATCTCTCTTACGCGGTAGGCATCTGGAAGTGTAGGCTTCATGAGGTAGGTTTGAGGGAGAAGCGTCATCCCCCATGATGAAGTAGGGGCACAACTTGTGTGTCGTTGGGCAGGGTCTGGATCTGGGAAAACCATGATGAGGTTGCATTCCAGCCCCTCCTTGAGGTGACTGCATTGTTACCTGGGGCATACTGAAGATGACCCTTTGCCTTGAAGCATCGATGTACATGAACTTGTGGTAAGCATCGACCATAGCGAAGAGGATGATGCTGAAGAAGCCCTTTGTTAGTTGTGATAAGTGGACCCTGAGTTGGCTGGAGCTTTGCCAGGCCACGTTTGCTTCCCATCTATGGCTCCACGGTTATTGTGGGAAGTTCCACTTTGATACCCACTGCTCTGCAACTTTCTTCCATGCCTTTCTTCAGTGGAGGGGTAACTGGAGAGCTCTAGGTATTCATCAATGATGGCTTGCACCACGTCTCTGACACAATGCTGATGGTGTTTGTGTTGGCACCCCAGGCGTACTACTGGCATGTTCCTGTAACGGGTCCCAGAGGCCAGGTGGCACAGAGTCAGTTGCCACTTGAGCCCAGGGTCCAGGCTGGGCGGAAGTTGGTTGCTCTGCTTGGTCAACTGGGTCTCAGCCGCCTCCACAAACTTCGTGAAACATGAGCTGGCGGCTCCTCATGAAGTTCTGGAATGCACGAGAGTCTTCGTTCCTCAGCTCCCCATCAGCTTGTTATGCAGTCCCTAATCGGCTCTTCTTGCGATCCATCTTCGGACCCAGACACTTCTTGGACGCCTCCTTGTTCTTCTGATAGAACAGGTGAAGAGCCTGTAGAGGGGCTTCGCACTGTGGTAGAATGATGGCGGCTACCAAAAAGGAGTGTGTGAGATTCATTGGTGAGATGAACTGGATGCGTGGAAGAGCTAAGGTCCAGATGAAGTGAAGAGGTCTGCACAGCAGGGCTGCTGGACTGAAATGAGATCCAGGTGAGGTCCTCCCCCTTTTTATAGGAATTATAGGTTTTCCGCGAGGTGTCCTTGTGCATCCTCTAGGCATCCTGCAGGACATCCTTAAAGATCCGAATTAACGTCCCCTATACGAAACGTTTTTTCCATTTAATCGTTTGTATGCGAGCTGCATTCCACTTTCATCCTTTCTACGTCCATGCTATAACACTGCGTTGTACATTCCACGTCCGTTTTGCTTCTCCCTGGTCGTTTTTCTGCTGGGAGCGGATGCGATTTGCGCGATATGTGCAGCAGATGCTAGCAGATATAGCGGGACACCTAACGGATGATGATACGTATAATGGATGTTCCCCGTATGCGTAGCGGATGTATAACGACACGTTGGATACTTTTTCCGCTCAAAAGTTTTCTGCATCTAAAACGTTTTGAGCGGATGAAAATGATCATAGACGGATGCTGGGACGGATAGAGAGGATGAAAACGGACACATGAGTAACAGAACGATGCATAGCGTTAA
>BHFT01077618.1:0-10378 GCA_004320025.1 Laticauda laticaudata
GGCCTGCCAGTCAAAGCAAAATAGAAGCTGTGTCAAACTAAGTAGATGAAAAACAGCTTAGTTTCTATGGTTTTTCTAGCTTTCAATGGATAATTATAATCTTTAGTGTAATAAACCGAAGAGGAATTTTGTCTGCTTAAAAAATGGGCTGTATCAAGTGGTGGAATAAAAAAAAAAAACTATCCGGTTCTTGGCATGGCTTGTTAGCTGTGGTGTAGCTTGGTGGGTTGTGGCAGGGAAAGGCTTACTACCAAAATCCCACCTCCTCCCCACACCCACTTAACCTTGCTTTCCACTCTGTTCCTGTAACAGCAACAAAAAAGACCAGCTGATCATGCGGACTTTTATAATTGGGTTATATATCTGGTTAAGACGACTCTAATTATACAAGCAAGCCTGCTAAATAACCCAACATAAACGGCAGCCGAGGCCATCACTGAAGCGAGCATGCTGCTGGAAGCGACTAAAAAAATCGGTGGTCAAAGAAACAGATGAACACGAACAGAACGAGACAGAAGCAAACCTAACTAGAGGGGAAAGAAAAAATTTCCGCCACCACACACCACAAAGAGATTTATGCCAGACACTTCAGACATCCGAGGAGAGGAAGACGATGTCGGTCCCACTGCCTATACGCCAAAAAAAAAAAGGCTCAAAAAAGAAACTGGCGGAAATGCGCCGACTGGCGGAGACGAAACCACCCTCAAGCGATTGCAGATTCTTATGCATCTGCGAGCTGTGTAAGAAAATGGACACAATTGAAAGGTCTGCAGAAATTAAAAAAAATGACGCCCAAACAGATGCAGCAACTCTCCCCCAACAGCTGGCTCAAACAAACAACGAGAGAACAGTTGGCAGCTGAATCAAATGCCAGTAACGAGAAAAAACCATCAGACTTTTCACTATCCGGAAGCGAGCTCAGACGGAAAGCCTGGGAAAAAAGTCAATAAAATGTAAAAAATCATTGCAGCCACTGCGAATTGGGGTTACCTCAGGGTCTTCCTGTCAATGTGTATGGACACAATCCAAACAACTGGTCCTCAATATCGACAGACTTAAAAGAGCTCAGAAGCAAAAATACTCTGAAGGCATACAAAGGTAACTCAATCCATAGTACGTAGGGTTTAAGACATTTTCGACGTCACCTTACAAACAACATGTCGAAGCTCTTGCCATTGACAATAGTCAACCGAGACCCGACCATAGCACTCCTGGCAATGCGAATGGTTCGCACCACTTGAGCCATCACGGAAATGACTGGAGTAGATCGGGTGGCCGCCAACCGACTGGGGAAGAAACGCTGATCCACGAGTTCAGACGTTTTCGATGGCTCCCTAGGCATATGCAGGGGACACCCAATTCCTTTATTCAGAACCCCAGTAAGCCCCCTAGAAACTAACAAGGCCAGACCGAGCATCGTTTGCATTAAAAGAAAAAAAGAGAACAAACTAAACAAAAATTAGACATGGGGTGTTTGGAAACCTGTTAGACCGATAGCTAAGAATGGGAGACGCCCATTGTAGACGATCCAGATTAAACCTGAGGATTCGGTATCGCTCTGATGCAGGACTTACATGCTACCACTGAACCACAGCGTTTGCAACAAAGCAGAGCATACCCGGTGCCAGTCAGGTACTAAATTTGCTTACATTCACTTGGGAGGGAAAAAGTGTTCACACAAACTAGATTTGAGGTCATAAGCTTACCAAAAGCTTCCAGGGAGACACCCTTAACAGCCGAGGCACCAGACAATTAGTGACCCAAAAGGGCATTCAAGTCAACAGACCCATTTGGAGTGGAGTGCTGCCCAGCGGTGTTCCAGCATATCATGGCAAGCGCCTATTGAAATAGGAAATACAAGGGGCGTACAATTTGACGGACCGTCCTAATTTTCGGGCCAAATATCGACCCAACGTAGAAAAAGACTAAGAAATGTACTAACTAAAAGATTCCAGAGATCTGGCCTGAATCGTAAAAAAAGAAAAATGGCTGCTTAATGACTGATCGCTTCAAATTTTCTGTGCTATTTATAGACGGAGAGGGGTATAACCCTACTCGAAGAAAAAAGTCAAAGCCAAAGCCATTAAAGACGCACCACAGCCAAGAAACAAAACTGAATTGCAGGCATTTTTGGGACTAATAAATTTTTATAGCGTATTCCTCCCCCACAAAGTGACAATAGCGGAACCATTATACCGGTTACTGGATAAAAAAACTAATTGGACATTTGTTTGTTGGAACCCGGTCTACCTCGCGTTTTCCAAACGGAACAGGGTCAATTCATGGTGGTGTAACTGCCTCTGAAGACCATCTGGTGGAAGACCAGTGGGCTTACTTGGGCAGTTGAATGGCCACTGGGAGAACAGGTTGATGAACTACATCAATGAAACATTTCATTGAACAGGTCACTGCTTAGGTTCTTATGTTTATTAATAATACACTAGAAACTAATGATTATATTGTATTGATAATGGAAATAATTTTCATTACTTTGAGAAATGTTACAAAACCTCTGAAGGCTGAAGTTCTGGTATGTGTTACATGTTAAAGAGAGAAGTAGGGATGTAGCTTCTCATCTCAATCTCTTTCCTGAATATGTTTTTGGTTTTTCTGTTTTTGAGAAAAATAGACTGACAGATCATATGACCTCTGTTATCTTCTGAGATATGCTATATGTTATCTTATCCTCTTTCTCTCCCTCTCCCTCCCTCCCTCCCTCCCTCTGTTTGTGTGTGTGTGTGTGTGTGTGTGTGTGTGTGTAGTGTCACACTGCAAAACCTCAGCTATCTTTACTCCATCTCTTCTCAATATATGTTCTAAAAATTGGGCAATAAATAGCAGGACTTAGCTGTAAATCAAATTTCTGGGTTCAGTCTCCTGAACCATTTCCAAGTATTAAACAAAACAAAAAAGTTGAACAATAATCCATAAGTAATACAGGGCAAATATTCAGTGAATAAAAAGCAAAAACACATGGAGGACCATGCTGACAACTTCTGCCAGATTTCACTTAAATTGCTTCTTCTCAGGACTTGGGCTCCTTTGTTTCTTGTGCTTGGATATTGACTGTCTTTTATAAACATAATTGATCAATCACACTCATTTTCATGCTTTTAAATCTCTAATTCAAAATCTCTTACACATGCACTTAAGCATATTCCCATTATTTTATCAGGCTGTCTTGAAGTATTTTGGTAACTGAGAAGCAGAAGCAGATATTAAAGCAAATGCTAGCTCCTTTTTTTTTTTCTAGACCTGTCTTATCAAAACATTTGCTAGGTTCTGGATTTAATTCATTAGAAGGATCATTTCCATAGTGTGGGGTTTTTAGGGGAGGAGGGGGAAGGTATTAGTTACATTCTTAATTCATACCCTCATTCCCTTTGAACATCTGTATCTACTATATAAAAATAGCCTGTGGAATTTGGAAACTACTGTATGATTTGCTAAAGTTCTTGAGGCTGAAATGGAAAAGGAATTGCTTGCTTCTAAAGGGTTTCTTCTGTATATTTTTCTGTATATCTGAATTACTGTTGGTAGGCTGTGAACCCATTTACAAAATAGATGGATCAGTTCTATTATTATTTTGCAGGAAATTTTTGACTACAGCTGTTCATTTGCCAAATATCTCCCATTTATTTCCCAACATGTGTCAGAATTCTTACTAAGTTTGACCATGGCCTATGATATGCAGAAATATCGGATGAACTGATGTAATACTTAATGTATGGGCACAGATTTTCACTGTAGGAACATTATCAACCTTGATCAGATCATTAGCCAACTGATCAGCATGCTATTTGCATTTTTATTATAATTACTGACTAAATGAGTCCTCAAGGAGAAGGCGTTCATAAAAATAATTTGGTGTAATTTTCATGATCTGATTCTGTTGCAAAATCTGCAAATACCATTTGCATTCCCCATTCAAGTCATACAGCCGCATGGACATAAAAAAAGAAATGTTGTATTGTGTTGGCAAAGAGAAGAAAAGTTAATGAAGAAAGCAAAAAAACAAAACAAAACACAATGTTATTGAAAGTAAGAAAATGCAAACTCAGCATGTACCTTTTTCCAGTGGTGGGATTCAAACATTTTTCCTACTGATTCTGTGGATGTCGATTGGTGGGTGTGGTATGGCTTGCTGCGCATGGCAGGGGAAGAATACTGCAAAATCTCCATTTCCTCCCCACTCCTGGGGAAAGGTTACTGAAAAATCCCATTCCCTCCCCACCCCACTAAGCTGCTTTCCAGCTCCATTCTCCTGTACAGGGCAACAAAAGGACACCCAGCCAATCAGTTGGGACTTGGGAGGCAGAGAATAGATGGGGGCAGGGCTAGTCAGAAGTAGATTTTCCGGTTCTCTGAACTACTCAAGATTTCTGTTACTGGTTCTCTAGAACTGGTCAGAACCTGCTGAATACCACCTCTGGTAAGAAAATGCAAACTCAGCATGTACCTTTTTCCATCTTCAGAGGTCCACTTTTCTGTGGAAAGAAGATATAAGAATTTCCAATGCCAGACAGGAGGTACAGTGTTCCAACTCAACTCTCTTGGTAGATTATAAACGATGCAAACTATGTTAAGGAACATCACTGAAAGAGAGGACTAACCTAGAACTCTGGTGTCTTATGCATTTTAGCAGTATCAGGCTGGATTCTCGAATTATTCATTTTATTTTTTTATCTCATGACTTTTAGCTGCTGTTTCAGAACATTAGCATTTTTAAACAATGATATGCTATCTTTACTGTACAGTGTCAAGAAATGAGTTTGATTTGTTCAGGGATCTATACAATTTGATCTGTACAGTGATTAGCCAGAGGGAAGTGTGCAATTTCATACAGGAGCTCATCTCGTCTTACCTCTTTTTTGTATCTGCATTTTGGAATGCTCATGCAGTTTCTCACCAGGAGATATGCTAGATAGCCAGAAATTGAAGTTGGCCTGAATTTCTTTCCCTGAATCCTTGTCATTTAAAGCTAATCCCCTCTTTTGTTGAGTATAAAGCCACAATGAATCATCTTAGACTGCCATATGGCATGAGATCAACGTCTAACCCTAGGATTTCTGCTTGTTAGGTGAGTGGGAATAGAAGCTGCTTGGGAAGCTGGGTGAATTTCAAGATTACACATTGGATTACTTTCCTGTAGTATGATTAATAGATTACAAAAGCAGGCTGCTTGAGAAATGATGTGACTTTTGTTCAGGCAGAACTTCTTGGGTTTATTATTTTTGCTTTGAATGCTTATTAAAGATGTGAAAAATCATGTAAAATACCAAAGGGAAAATATAGGACAATGGAAAAAAAGAAAAAAACCACGATTGAAGTTATATTTAAATGAGATAATTTGTGAACTTCCAAAAATGGACTCTCTGTACATTGATGGCAGTCTGCTAAATAAATGATTTAACAATTTCTGGATTTTGCACACCAAAGGTCCCAGGTTTATTCCCTGAAACACGAGAAAATTGTCCCATCTGAAATCCTGAAAAATTGCTGCTAGGTAGTAATGAATTAAATGGACCAATGATTTCATTTGTCATAAAGCTATGTCCTCCGGTTATTTTATTCCAACAGATGTTTATCCCCTTGGGGATAAAATAATAGGACTGTGCAAAGTTTTGAACAGGTGTCTTACTTTGAATACATTTGCAGAGCAAAATGGTCCCTTTCCTTCTAAAAAATCTTTGCTTTGTTATGCTTTGAGTTGCTTTAGAATCTCTCTCAGCCTGCTTTGAACATTGCAAGAGAAGGCAGCCCAAAGCCCCTTCTTTCAAGGAGTTGTCCAGACTTTCTGATGAGAAGCTTCTTGGATAAGAAGATAAATACCTTCAAAACCAAAAAGTCCAGTTGCCTCTTGAAAAAGCACCTTTGGGACAAACCATGACCTGGATGACTGAGAATCTCCATAGACATCCAGGCTGTGATACTTTCTCATACTGCTTGTTTTATCTCAACCAGTTGAGATAAATCAGTGATGCCCAAAAGGCCATGATACTTGACTCCTCAACCTCAATCTGATGAGCAACTTAGACAGAGTCCTTGTTAAGAAGGGATCTTTTTTCTGCTGGCCTTACTTCCACAGGGAGAATGTAAGCAGCATGTAAGAACCAATATATCTTCTTTGGGAGGCACTATGGGAGATGATTGAGTGAAACTTTCTTCTCTATTGCTTGCTATAGTGCTCCTAGGCTGGGTTGCTTTGGCAGCTGCCTGATGAAAATATTCAATATCCCCAAGCTGGGCAGCTGTAATGAATGGAGTGGTTACTTCTGAAGTTACCTACCCTACAAGCATTGAAGTGAAGGGCTGAAATGAACTTTCTCCTATAATACTAAGTGATTTGAGGCATCATGAATCCCATTCTTGAGGCAAATAATCTGGCCTCTTCATAAATCATGTTACCCCCATCGCTGATATCACTACAACAAAGGAAAATAGATGTCATTTTGCACAGACCTACAAAGGAAATTAATCAATCCAATCTGGGTTGGTCACTGAGACCACAGCTTTAGTTTTCTGAGATTTCAGACTCATGCAAGAGCCCTTCCACAAGGAACTTATTCTGGTAGAGAGCATATTCTGGTAGAGAGAAGTTATCTGAGGATGGGGTCAGGGGTGGGCTGTTGGGGGTTTGCAGGGATTCAGGAGAGCCCCTAGCTAAGATTCTGTGCAGTTCAGAGAACCCCCAAATCCCACTCCTGGCTGGCCCCACCCACCCTGCCCTGCCCCTCTCAGGAGTCCTCATGTGGCCCATTTTGGATGCAGGTAAGTACAGGGTGCACATGGAGCTTGGAGAGGATGAAAAAAGAGCCTCCCAGAAGTTTGGGAAGGCTGGAAATGGGCCCATTTCTGGCTTCCAGAGAGCCTCTGGCACCCAGGGAGGGCATTTTTGCCCTTCTGGAGGTTCGAGGAAAGCCTCTGGAGCCCAAGGAGGGCAAAAATGTCTCCCCCCTGCTGTGATGCAGGAGACTGACTAGGCCATGCCTATCATGGCTACGCCCACCCAGCAACTGGTCAGAGAACCCCTTGCTAAAATTTTTGAAGCCCACCCCTGGATGGGGTTCAGCACAAGTCTGAAACCTCAGAAAACTAAAGCTCTGGTCTGTGACCAACCTAGATTGGATCCTGCAACATTATCCTGGGACCCATATATTTGCTTTCATTTGTGAGATTGATGGAATGTTTTTTAGTTTTGTTATTCACAAATTGTGTTTTTCTTAGGTATCATGTTATTTGCCTGGTAGGCTGCTTTAACCTGGAGGGCTGAATTAAAACTGCTTTCAATGTTGTTTCCTTCCCAAGGCCATATAATAATTGCCCTAGAGTTTCTCCCTTCCCTGGTTATTTTATGCATTGGTTCTTATTCTTTTCCCAGTCAATTTTCAATTCACCTTTCCTCCTTTTAGCATTATGTGCTGGCTCTTTCCACAGGGACATCAACACACATATAAGATACAATGCAGACTGTGGGATTTAATTGCTCTGATGCAACTTAAGGCCCTGTCACACTGCCCAATGGATGCAAAACGTTAGTAAAAAGGACACAACGGATGAGCAAAATGTTCATTTAATAAAAGGTTTGTTTATGTTTACATGATGTGGATGATTGATTATTATTGTTATTGATAATAAACAGGTCCCATATGTTTTGGCACCTGTGAGGCTGGACCATTTACAGTCCCACTATGCTTGCACTGGAGGTTTATCTACCACAGCTATTACCATCCCAAAGGTTCCTGCCCATCACACTTATCTCAAACCCCATCCCCACTGCTTATCTTAACTCATCCCACAAGCAGTTTAAAGGCTTCTAAACCATTTTCTAGTTCACAAGATCTTTGGTCCAGCAAGAGCTTTCATGAAAAAAAGAATATGAAGCAAGCTGTGTGAATTCACAATCCAATAGACTTCTATTTAACACACAAGTATAAGACCAAAAAATCGTGAGTGGGTCTACCCACTTCTCTTCTGCTCTTCAGGCCTCGTCTCAGCTTCAGTGGTGGAAGGTCAGGTGCTGTGGAGGTCGCTGGTGCTGACCACTTGCACTGTCGTCTCCCATCACTCCTGCAGAAGCAGAAGCAGAAATGAGAGAAGTTCTGTCTCTCTATGCTCCACAGAGAGCAAGCCCGTGCTGCAGAAGCCCATCAGAGCCAGAGCTGAGGGCCAGTACGGCCGTCGCACGTCAAACCTTGCCCTTGGCAAGGGGCTTCGAGCAGATGGCTTGAGGGTGTTCACTCTGTTCCCGATGGAAGTATCTTGGTTCTGAATGCTGCAGGAAGTGCAGCATCCAAGCTGCAGTGGGCCTGGCGCAGGCTAGTGTGCTGGCGGGAAGGGGGACAGGAGTCAGCCACCAGGCTTGCATGAAAGTCTTGGAGGGATGCAGGTCACCAAGCTGGCAAAGAGGGTTGCATAGGCAGCCTGGCAGTGAAGGGCTGGCAGGATGGACTGCACCAAAGGGCTGGCATGAAGGCTGCAGGCAGGCAGGCACCAAGCTGCAGGAAGAGCTGGCAGGCAGGCAGGAAGGAAGGCTGGCAGGCAGGCTGCACAACGGCTTCGTCTCATAGGAACGGCATGGCACCAAAATGTCCCGCAGGAAGCTTTCCACTATGGCCGACTGCGCATTGCAGCCCTTCCCTGCAGGAAGGAGCAGCGTAGCCAATCACCAACGAGACTGGCCAAAGGAAGTCTGGCAGGCAGGCGACACTCTTACAAGCTGCAGACCATGGAAGGCACAAGGTCGTGCAGAAGGCAGCACCCAGCTCACCGGGAGGCTGGCTGAACCAAGGCTTGGCAGAGAGGCTCGCAGGGAGTCAGCACCAAGGCGTGGCAAGAAAGTCTGGCACTGGGAATAGCAATGGCCACCATGCTGCAGCTACAGGCTTCAGGCAGGCGCTGGCAGGTAAGGCTTGGCTAGGCAGCATCACCAAGGCTGGCAGGAAGGCTTGCAGCTAGCAGTCATCGCACCGCGCTAGGCAGGACGGCCATGAGCGTTTCAGGAGGCAGTGAGGATAGCGGAGGCAGACACTCCACCATGCACGAAGGCTTGCTACCGTGAATGCGACATGCAACCACCCCCGGTCTCCCGCCCAGCCCCAAGCGCCTGTAGGGAGCACCCCAAGGCTCGAGGAGAAAGTTCCTTATGCAGTCAGCCAAGACACATCTAACGGACTGCTAGGTAAGGCTGCAGCAGCAGGCACCAAGGCTCAGCAGGCAAGCACCAGGCTTGCAGGAAGCAGGCACCAAGGCTGGCAGGGCTGCAGGGAGCATTGCACAAGAGCTGGCACTGAAGCTGGCAGCGGTACGTGCAGGCTCCCCAAGGCTGGTCAGGGAGCCGGCAAATCCTCAATGGTTACAATTGAGCCCCGAATGCGTTATGTGTCTTATGGAGCGAAGGAATGCTGAGGCTAGGCAAGTAGCCAAAATGACTAAGGCGCGTACGCTGGTGCAAACACGCAAAGTTGCTAAGATTAGCCAGGCAAACCCACGTTAGTCTTAATGCCGCCAGAGCTTGACCACACGCGCAGTCACAGGCACCAACGCTGAGTCATGCGCAGATTGCTTGCACAAGCGGCTGCACAGCTTGGGCAGAAGCAAGCACCACCTGGCAGAAAGGGCTGGCAAGGAAGGCTGCAGGAGGCAGCCGACCAAGCTAGGCAGGTGGCTGCGGCAGGCCAGACATAAGGCTGACAGGCAGACTGAACCAAGGACAAACGGTGCAGGAAGCAAGGGCCAGGCCAAGGCTGCAGGCAGACCTGGCTGCAGCAAGGGCTTGCAGGCACAGCATCACAGCAAGCCGGCAGGGAGGCAACAGCAAGGCTGGCAGCAAGGCTGGCAAGCAGACAGACATGCAGGCTGCGCCAGGGAGCTGGCAGCCAAGGCTGGCAGCAAGTGCTTGCAGGCAGGCATGCATGGCAAGGCAGGCACAGGCGTCACATCCATGGCAGCAGTTCTTTCCTACTGAAGATGATCCTTGCTTCACGAGACTGCTGTCCCTTATATCCAGGGATGACAGAATCATGACGATCCTCCCCACCAAATCGCATTAACGCTAGGCACTCATTAGGCTTCCGCTGTGCATCCGCTAGGCTTCCGCTCTGCATCCGCTTCATCCGCTCGGCGTCCACTCTGCATCCGCTCGGTATCCCTTTCCGTTCCGCTTTTGCTGTAGGCCCCCCGGAGCCCGTGGATGCACTCGCTCCATCCGCTTCCATCCACTGCGGCTTCCTTCTGTGCATCCGCTTCTCCATTGCCCCTCTTGCGTTCTCCTCCCTTGTGTCGTTCCTTTCTCGTGCTTATCCGCTCCAAATATTGCAGTAAATTTTTCGGCCCCTTTTGAGAGTTGGATAACAATGGTGCATGGAACAATTCTTTG